>JAODAL010016830.1:0-79496 GCA_025379985.1 Phyllomedusa bahiana
ATCATTGTTTGATTGTAATACGAGCCTGGGGTTTAAATGTTGATGATCTGGCTGTGTAGACACAAAAGAACTTTGAGAGTATAAGTGGAGATTAGTGAGACACACCCTGCGACAGGGCATGAATGAGATCCTTAGACAGGTACTTGACTGGAATTCTCAAGGAACGTGTATAAGGGGCAGGCCAAGGAGATCTGATGAAGAAGTTCTTCACCAAGAAACCAGGGCTGTTAATGACCTTGTTCTGTTTGCTAACAAGCGAAATAAGCTCGACAACCTCACCAGTCACTCCACAGAGGCTGGTTTTACCATCAGACGTTACCAAAACCTGATGGAAATGAACATAGCCTGCATTGAAGCAGGGTCAGGACCATTTGAGAAAATTAAAAATTGTAGTACTTGGAAGCCAAATTGCTCAAGATGGTTGCACCAAGATTGATATATCCACCAGGATCAGAATGGCAGATGATGCATACACAAGCCCTGAAAATGTCTGGCTCTCCTGCCAAAATACAAATCTTTGACTAGGAACATTAAATGGGTGTTCCCACTGTCAGGGTATAGCTTACCAGGAGACAAACCGAGGATGTGGATCCTCTGGACCACCGCAAGCGATGGTGTAAGCCACGCCAGGGAGCGGAGTCTAAGTAGGTCCAGTTTTCACCAGAGCCCGTCCGCAAAGCGAGATGGACTTGTTGCGGCAGATTGCTACCAATTCGCTACCCCTGACGGGACTAGCTTGCAGTGGCGGCCGAGGTGTGGCGTGGTAAAAAGTCGTAAGGCAGGCTCGCAGTCGAGGACAGGCAGGAAGGTCAGGACAGGCGGCAAGGTTTGTCGTGTCAAGGGACGGAGGCAAAAGGTACGGTTAGTACACAGTAGACACAAGATACAATGGAACGCTTCCTCTCAAGACACATGGCACTATCGATTCGGCGGGGGTAATAGGAAAGGGCAGACTTAAAGAGGATCAGCGCCCGCTGAAAACCAATCACCGGTGCGCTGTCCCTTTTAATCTGTCTGCAGCACTGCATGCGCGCATTAGGGGGCGAGCGCGCGCCCAGCCAGCAACAGGCGCGCGCACCCGCCAGGAACAGGAGTGCGGTGAAGTGAGTAGAGGGCAGAGCTGCGAGCCGCCTGCAGCCGGTGGGCAGGATCGCGGCGGTGCACCCGCAGCAGGAGACTGCCGCTGGGGTGCAGGTGTGCCCGCGACCCGACACGGGGGTTGTGGGGACACCCGTTACACCCACCTCACACCTGTAATGGCGAACGGGCCCCAAAAGTCTCTGCTTCAGGACCTAGAACCGTTCACGACTGCATTCTGTTCTATGGGAGTTCTTAGCAATGCTTCACTCTGATGGGAACGTCATAGAAGAAAATCGAGAGTCTTGCACAACACGATCGACAATCCATTCTGAGTAGAGATCTGTGGGACCCTTTACCGAGATAGATGCTGGTTCCAGAAGTGAGAACCACACCTATTACACTTTGATGACATATCCTATTGATATGCCATCAAAGTGCGAGATGGGAGCACCCCTTTAAGTCATTCTTAATATATGAAAATGAAACCTAGAGAGTCACAGTTGAAAACACGCAAAAAATTCCAAGTCTTCAGTCAACCGTTGTTTGCTCTACGAGCCTGGTGGCCATCCAACTGGTTTTCGAATGTTGAGCTGATCTGGTGGTGTAGGCATGGACCAAAAGAACTAGAGATTCAAGACTGCAAGAGAGGATGGGTTGGACACATCCCGCCAAAGGCCACAGATGAGTATTTGTAGACGGGTCCCAGACTGGCATCTGCAAAGACAATGTAGAACAGGCTGGTCAAAGGGTTCTTGGTGGATTTAGCCTGCACCAAGAAATCAGGGCTGTTGACTTGAACCTGACCTAATCCTGAGTAAAGGTGAAAACCAAAGAAAAGCAGCAGTGGAAGTCTGTCAAGTTGGTTCTCAGGTAGCGACAGGTAGCAGGCCTCACCATCTGCTGGTGTGCTGGCTTCATCTATCAAAAAATGGTTAACAGAAAAACCAGTCTGTTGCCAGCAGATACCAGTCACACTGATGACATAGAACCTAACGCTTTCTGCTTACTGGACCTCCAACCTCATGGAACATCCTAGTTCAAATGGGGTCTTAGAGAGACTGCACACTTGGGGATACATGTATGAATTTGAATGTGTATTTTTTTTTTTTTACTTGTCGCCGACACCCCAGTTCTAAATAAATAGAGAAGAGTGTAGAATACGACAGTTTGAAGATTACACTCTATGCCCATACAAACATGTATAAAGGCTATAGAAAGGCCGAAAATAAGAGAAGTCATTAGAATAGCATGTCAGTGAATAGCAACTATGGGACTGACCCTGCTTGGAGGACCACAGATCCCACAATACCTGTGCTGTGCCGGCCCCTTTGCCGTATGTAGAATAAAGGCTGAGAGCACAAAAATACATTTAAAAATGTCCAATATTTCTCACCTTCCAAAACATAATAAAATGTAATTTCTAAAAAATTATCAAACTGTATAAAAATTACATTTATTTATATTTAATAAAACAATTTTTTCATAAAAAATTTAAAATATAAAAATATATCATATCCCAAAAATTATCAAAAGATCTCCTATAAAATGTATTTAAAATTCATAGAATCTAAAAACTAATTTTTACATTAAATAACCACTGAGGGATGATGTTTCAGATTTTTAAAATATTTTACTACATTAAATTTGAAATGGATTTTTGCTGCTCTCATACTTTATTCTACATACAGCACGAGCCGGCACAGCTCAGGTATTGCTGGGATCTGTGGCCCACCAAGCAGGGTCAGTCCCATAGTTTGCTATTCACTGACATGTTGTTCTAATGACTTTTCTTGTATTCCAACCTATCTACAGCCTCTAAAAATTTTCGGGGCGCACTACTAAGCGGCAAAGTTTCATTATGGCCAAACACACAGGTGAGGTGCAATGAACTTTAGGCACCAATTTTTAATCGCACAAAATCCACTTTCATACATTCGGGTTTGCATTATACACTGAACATAATGAATGCACTTTTTCCCCTTTGAAGCGCCTTCCTTCATATGTCTCTTAAAAGTTCGGTGCATTACACTCTATGCCCATACAAAGTTTGATGCATGTCATACAGCTTAAAGGGGTTGTCTCACCACATTGATTCAACTTAAACCTCAGTCCTGTTTTTCCTGGTTTCATTTTGAATTCAGGGGCGTGTTTACTGGCTTCTACTAAGCTGCAGTAGAAGCCAGGTCTGTAGCTATAGCAACCAGTGCTGGCAGCCTATCGGGAGAGATTGAACAGGTCTGTAGCTATAGCAACCAGTGCTGGCAGCCTATCAGGAGAGATCAAACAGGTCTGTAGCTATAGCAACCAGTGCTGGCAGCATAACCTGAAGATTTAGAACAGGTCTGTAGCTATAGCAACCAATGTGGCAGCCTATCAGGAGAGAGGGAACACATCTGTAGCTATAGCAACCAGTGCGGGGCAGCCTATCAGGAGAGATTGAACAGTCTGTAGCTATAGCGACCTGAGGAGCTGTGCAGTCCATACAAGATGGGGTTTAAGAGGAAGGTTTTTGACATTATGGGCAAAGTGACCTTTTTTTCAAATTCACCTATGTCGCAACCAGAAGGGGGACAAACCTTTATCGCCCTTTTTTGGGATAGAGGTAACCGCCTTTAGTTTGGGAAATGTTAGGGTAAAATTTACCTTTGTTCTAACACTTCTATACATTTAGAACTGATGTAGTTACCAACAAATTATAATGTCTTTTATTTTTTTGTGACCTAGGGGAAAATTTTCCCCCTTAATTTTACTTGGGTTTAAATTGAAAAACAATGTTTTAGTTTGGAAAACCAGCGATTTTTTGTTTTTCTAAAAAAATTTAAATTTTTTTTATTTTTAAAGAAACAAATTTTCCCTGTTAATAAAATAACCAGATCAAAAATGGGTTTTAAAAAAATTGAAAGGAAGGGGTTTAGCCGGTTCACTTTCCTTGGCACCTCAGGATATGTAAAAATTCCCTGCTGACTCGTGGCTTTTAAGTGCGAAGGGTTCCTCTAGAGGTTAAATAGTACGATGTTGCATATAGCCGAAAAATGAAACTAAATGACTATTAAAACCCGAATAAATATTAAAAAGATACATTAAAGAAAACATTTTGTTCAAAAAATGCTACTGTAGCTTAATTAAAAACACTAACAAATTACCGTGACCCGGAAAGGTTTAGTAATAAATGTTCTTACTTTCATTGCAGCCATTTGGTAGATCCAAAAAGTTCATTTTTTGCTCATTAAAGGGAAAACCTTTCCCCTTCCCCCCCTTCCCGAAAGGAAAAAAAAAAGAAATGTAGATATTTTTTTTTTTGCAAATTTAATTTAAAAAAAGAAAAAAATGAAATTTTCACCTGGTCATAATATCCCCGGGGCCATTACTGTGACACCCTATTTAAATCACCTGGTTTATTTTTCCCTTTGATCCCCCTTGAGATGGTTTTACTTTTTTTTTTCCCTTGGAGGCCCCCTGTGTTTTAATTTTAAATGATGGACTTGGGTTAGGAAAGGGACCACCCTGTTATTAAAAAACCCCAAAAGCTCACGTGCATATCAGAGCACATGAGAATTAAGAGGGCTAGGGACTGCCCCCGGAGCTCAAACAGAATTTTGGCAAGGGCAGAACGGCCAAAGGGTTTCAAGAGAATTTCTGAAGCCCTCAAGGGTTTCCTAAGAGCACAAAAAGGCCTCCATAATCCTTAAATGGAAGAAGGGTTTTTGGGGCGACCACAACTCCCCCTTTAAAACCCGGCCTTCCCAGCAAAACAAGCAAAACGTGGGGAAGGCCCTTGGGGGAGAGAGGTTTAAAAAAGAAGCCCCAAAATCCCGTGGGGCCCAGCCCCCAAGGGTGCAGGAAAGGGAGGGTGGGAGAAAGTTTTAAACAAAGCACCCGAAAACACTGCCGCCTCCCGCAAATCGGGGGTTTTTGCAGAGTGCGGCCGACAGAAGCCATCCCCCAGTTTTCAAAACATGGGGAAAAACCGCAACGGGAAACCTCTCCTCGTGCAAGACATTGGGAAAACCGCAGACGGGAAACCCTCCTCATTTAAAAAACATAGGAAAAGCTGCAGAGGAAGGGCCCCTTTCCCCAGTGCAAGGGCCCTTTTAAAAACCGCAGGGCGGAAGCCTCTCCTCATTTCAAAAACATAGGGAAAACCGCAGACGGGAAACCTCTCCTCAGTGCAAGACATATGAAAAACCCCAGCGGAAGCCTCTCCCCATGCAAAGACATAGGAAAAACCCCAAAAACGGAAGGCCCCCCATCCCTTTGGGGCAAGACACATTTAAAATTTCAGACGGAAAACCTCCCCCAAAAAGGGTGGGAAAAAAGAAATAAAAAAAAAAAAAAAAAAAAAAAAAAAAAACAAAAAAAAGGAAAAAAAAAAAAAAAAAAAAAAAAAAAAAAAAAAAAAAAAAAAAAAAAAAAGAAAAAAAAAAAAAAAAAAAACCGCAAAAAAAAAAAAAAAAAAAAAAAAAAAAAAAACAAAAAAAAAAAAAAAAAACAAGAAAAAAAAAAAAATTAAAAAAAAAAAAAAAACAAAAAAAAAAAAAAAAAAAAAAAAAAAAAAAAAAAAACCCTCCTTTCAAAAAAAGATGGAAGAAAAAAAAAAAAAAAAAAAAAAAAAAAAAAATAAAAAAAAAAAAAAAAAAAGCAAAAAAAAAAAAAAGAAAAAAACCTGCCCCCCCTTAAAAAAAACAAAAAAAAAAAATAGGAAAAAAAAAAAGGGCCGCAGACGGAAGCTCCCCCTCAGTGCAAACAAAAGGAAAACCCCCCAAAACGGAAGCCCCTCCTCAGTGCCCAAAAAGGCTAGGGGGAAAACCGCCCGACGGAAAACCTCTCCTCAGGCAAACATAGGAAAAACCGCGGGCGGAAGCCCCTTCAGTGCCCCAAAACCCTAGGAAAGCCCCAGACGGAACCCTTTCCCCAGTTTCAAGACAAAAGGAAAGCCGGGGAAGGAACGGAAGCCCCCCAAAAAAAGGTGCAAGGGGCATAGGAAAGCCGCCAACGGGGGCCCTCTCCCCAGGCAAGACATAGGAAAGCCGCAGAAAGGAAGCCTCTCCTCATTTTAAAACATAGGAAAGCCCAACGGAAAACCCCCCCCTGCCGAAAAGAAACCATTTTTCCCCGGAAAAAAAAGCCGCAGACAGAAGCCCCCCACTCGGGGAAAGGGCATAGGGAAAGCCCGCAGACGGAAGCCTCTCCTCGTGCAAACATAGGAAAGCCCCAGATGGGAAGCCTCTCCTAGTGCAAAAAACAAAAGGAAAGCCCCCAAGGGGGAAGCTCTCCCAGTGCAAAAACATAGGAAAAGGGGCAGAGTGGGAAGCCTCTCCTCAGTGCGGGGGCACGGGAAAGGCCCCCAGACAAGAAGCCTTCCCCCAGTGCCCAAAACAAATGGGAAAACCCCAACGGAAGCCTTTTCCTCAGTGCAAGACTAAGGGGAAAGGGGGCAGACGGAAGCCTCTCCTCAGTGGGAAGAATATGAAAAACCGCAGAGGAAGCCTCTTTCCCTTAGGCAAGACATAGGAAAGCCGCAGATGGAAGCCTCTCCTCATGCAAGACATATGAAAGCCGCAGGGGCAGAAAAGGGCCCCTCCTCAGTGTAAGACCCAGGAAAGCCCCAGACAGGGAAACCCCTCCTTTAGTGGAAGAACCCTAGGGGGAAAACCGCAGACAGAAACCTCTCCCAGTGCAAAAAATAGGGAAAGCCGCAGACGGAAAACCCTCCTCAGTGCAAGACACAGGAAAAACCGCAGACGGGAAGGCCCCTCCTCATGCAAAGGGCTTGGGGGAAAGGGCCCCAGACGGGAAGCCTTCCCCAGTGTAACATAGGGGAAAGGTTCCCGACGGAAGCCTCTCCCCAGTGGGAAGACATTTTTGGGGGAAAAACTGCCCGACGGAAAAACCTTTCCTTTATTTCAAACATAGGAAACCCACAGGAAAGGGAAACCTCTCCTCAGGGGCAACATATTAAATTTTGCCGATGGAAGCCCACCCCTTCCCCAGTCAAAAACATAAGAAAAGCTGCAGGGCAGAAGCCCCCCTCCCAGTGCCAAAAACATAGGAAAGGCCCCCAAGGACGGAACCTCTCCTTTATGCAAGGGCGTAGGGAAAGCCCCAAAAGGGAAACCTCTCCTCAGGCAGGCATATGAAAAAATAGGGAATCTGTTTTTTCCCAAAAAGTATGCCCCCCAAAAAAAATTTTAAGGGGTAATTGGGCTTTAAAATTTAAAAAAATTTTTTTAAAAGGTGGGTCTTGTCCCCGCAGGGTTTGTTTAACTTTGTTAATGTGGGGCAAAATTTTTCAGGGAAAAAATCACCCTACTAAAACCTATACTTCCGTAAATTTTAAAATTTAAATTTTAACTCCCCCCAAAAATTGTAAATTTTGGGTAAACCTTTTAATTTAATGCTTTTTCCCCAAAATGTGGGGTTTGCTCCCCAAAGGAGGTTAAAGGGGCCCCCCGCAACCTTTGGAACCCTCTAAAATTGGGGGAAAATTTCGTAAACCCGGGAATCGGGAAAAAGGTCTCCCTCGTCCAAAGCAAATTTTTGGGAGGGAAAATTTTGGGGGGAAAATTTCACCAAAATTTAAAAAATTTGGGTTTTTTAGAAAAAATTTTAACCCAAAACGAGGGTGGAGATATTAAAACCCTTATACTGCAGGAAAAGAAAAAGCCTATTGGGATTTTTGTTTTTAAAAACGGGAGGGTCCCCTGGATTAAAACTAAGAAAAAAAGGGTGTTTCAATTTTTTAATTATCATTTTTTGTGGGTTAAAAAATTTGTCTGGTTTTTCCCTTTTTTGGTTTTGTTAACATTCGGATTTCAAAAAACCAATTTTTTTACTGGTTTTAAGGGAAATTTAAATGCAAAAAGTTTTTTTTCATCAAGGGGAAAAATTTATTATTTAATAGTGTGGCAATTTTTTTGCATACGTATTGCCAACACTTTGGGCCCGTATACAAATTTTTTTCCTTTCTTTTACCGTTTTCCCGTTTTGTTTTTTAAATTTGGAATCCATTTGTTTTTTTTTGTTTACTTTTCCTACCCTGTGTCCTGTTTTTTTTGGGTCTATTACTCGGCCCGGGGGGTTTCCTTGTTTGCTCCGGGGGGAAACTTTTTAAATTCGAGTTTTTGGTGACTTTAGGGTGTCGCCCAATGGGCAGCCATTTCGTCACCCCCCTAGCAACCGCTTGGGTTGCGTCCCCGGGCCCTTGCTTTGGGTTCTCTTTTTCACGGCTTCCCGGTGGCGTTTCCGGAAGCCCCGGGGTTTTTCATTTTTAAAACTTTGGGCACGGAAAACAGGGCAGGGGGGAGCTTTGGGTTTTTGTCAAGGGATTAAAAAAGAAATTTTCCCTTTACAAAAAGGGAGTTTCCATGATTAAGGGGGCTTTTGGCCCCCCCGAAACGCGCGGCTTTTCTGGGTTTTTTTCCTTTTCTTTTTTCTGCCAACGGGTTGCTTTATTTTTTTTGGGACTTTGAATAAAGAAAATAATTTTTGCTTATCCCCTAAACCCCCTTTATAATCTTTCAGTTCTATAGGACATTTGAAAGCCCCAGACGGGAAAACCTCCCTCAGGCAAGACATAGGAAAGCCGCAGCAAGCCTCCCTCAGTGCAAGACATAGGAAAAGCGCAAGGGAAACCCCTCCTCACGCAAGACATATGAAAGCCCTGACAGAACTCTACTCAGTGCAAATATAGGGAAAACTCAGACGAAGCCTCTCCCATGAAGACATAGGAAGCCCAGACGAACCTTTCTCAGTGCAAGACATAGGGAAAGCCGCAATGGAACCTCTCAGCGCAAAAAATAGGAAAGCCGCAGTGGGAAACCTCCTCCTTATGAAAACAAAGAAACCACAAAGAATCCTCCCTCAGGGAAAACATAAAAGCCCGACGGAAACCTTCCCCATGCAAGAATAGGAAAAAACCGCAGAAAGGGAACCCCTCCTCATGCAAGCCCTAGGGAAAATGCAGACGGAAGCCTCTCCCCAGTGCAAACACAAAAAGCCGCAGAAAGGAACCTCTCCCCTTTCAAGACATGGGGAAAGCCACAGACAAAGCCTCTCCTCAGGCAAGAATAAAAGCCCCAACGAAGCCTCTCCTAGGAAAAGACATAGGAAAGCGCAGCGGAAAACCCCCTCATGCAAACATAGGGAAAGCCGCAACGGGAAACCCCCTCAGTCAAGACATAGGAAAGCCGCAGACGGAACCTCCCCCTCTGCAAAAACATAGGAAAGCCGCAGCGAACCCCTCGTGCAAGACATAGGAAAGCCCAACGGAACCTCTCCTCATGCAAGAAAAGGAAAGCCGCAGACGGGAAACCTCTCCTCATTCAAGACATAGGAAAGGCAACGGAAGCCCTCCCAGCAAGCAAAAAAAGCCCCAGACGGAGCCTCTCCCCGTGGACATAGGAAAAACCGCAACGGAAGCCCCTACAGGCAAACATGGAAACCGCAACGGAAGCCTCTAATCTGCAAGGGCATAGGAAAGCCGCAGACAGAAGCCCTCCTCATGCAAGACATGGAAACCCAGATGGGAAACCCCCTCAGTGCAAACATAGGAAAACCCAGACGGAAGCCTCTCCTCATGCAGACATAGGAAACCGCAGACGGGAAACCTCCCCTCATTTCAAGACATAAGAAAGCCGCAGACATCTGCAAAAAGCACATGAAGGTTCCCAACGGAAAAGCTCAAAACGTCTTCTACTCAATAGACAAAGGGGGTGAATACTTAAAACCAGTGAAATTTTTTGTTTCTTTTTTTTTTTTAAAGTTGGGGGGAGAGGGTTACATTAAAAGGGGTTTTGCCAGGGGGTGCCCTTTTCGCAAAAACAAAAGTAAACAAAAACAATGTGTGCGAGAAAAGAAGGGGACACAGCCCCAAACACAAGCCATGCATAAGGGGTCTTTTGAAATGTTCACTAAACAACAAACTACAACTAGGGTTTTGTATACAAAAGACAACAGCTTTCTACCCCGGTGCCTTTAAACTTCTTACTCCCTTTCATCATATAATGATGTTCTGACAAGCCTGCCGCACTCCTGTCAGGTTCGTATCAATAGAAGCTTTTAAATAACTAAGGGCTGGTAAGGCAGGTTTAAAACTCTCTCAGACTGCCCTTTTTGTAATCACATATATTTGAAAAGTGATTAAATACCCTTTTGGGTCCCACTCAAAATTACCGTGGCAGAACCCCTTTATCACAAAAAAAATTTTTTTTTTTTTTAAATCTTACCAAATGCTGCAAGAAAGAAAAGAGAAAAATGTAAGGGGGCTGATATTTTCGTAACCAAATGTATTCCAGAGCTCAGCTTTCTTATCATTAACCCTATATATCACAAAGGGCCCCCCCCTCTCCTTAACATTTAAAACCCCCTATATCACAGAGCCAGCTTCTTCCTCTATCATAAAACCCTATAATCACAGACTCAGCCCCCCCTTATCAAAACCCTATAATCCAAGCCATCCTCCCTCTTTCAATAACCCTAAATCACAGAGCTTCCTCTCTTCATCATATAACCCTAAATCACAGAGCTCATCTCTCTCCCTCTATCATATAACCCTATATATCCCAAAAGGGTCAGCTCCTCTATCAATAACCCTATATACACAAGCTCACTCCTTTCCTTATCATAAACCCCATATATACAAGCTCAAATCCTCATCATATAAAAAATATATATCACAGAGCTCACTCCCTTTCATTAAAAACCTTTTTTCACGAGTCAGCTCCTCTAGCATAAAACCCCATTATCACAGAGCTCACTTCCTCTCCTTATCAAAACCCTATATATCAAGAGCTCATTTCTCCTCTATCATAACCCCATTTAAAACAAAACTCAGTTCCTCTATCATAAAACCCTTTAAATCAAAGTCAGCTTCTCCCTCATCATATAACCCTATATATCCGAACTCTATCCCTCCCCCTTTTATTAACCCTAAAAAATTTACAGAGCCAGCTCCTCTATCATATAACCCTAATATCACAGAAGCTCAGCTCCTCTATCATATAACCCTAATTACCAAGCTCAGCTTCTCTTCAAAAAACCCTATATTTCACAAGCCACTCCCCCTACAATAAAACCCCATATACACGGCTTTGCTCCTCTCCTTATCATATAACCCATATATCCAAGCTCAGCTCCCCTTTCCCCTATCTATAACCCTAATTCACGGCTAGCTCCCCTATCATATAACCCTATAATTTTACGGGTACTCCTCTCCTCTACTATAACCCTATATATCACCGAGCTGCTCCTCTATCAATAACCCCATAATCCAGAGCTCACTCCTTTTCAAAAACCCATAAGCACAGAGCTCAGCTCCCCTATCATATAACCCTATATATCACAGAGCTCGCTCCCCTACATAAACCCTATTACACAGAGCTACTCCCTAGCATATAACCTATATATCACAGAGCTTGCCTTTTTCTCCTCTGAATAAACCCTAATTCACAAGGGTCAGCCCTTTCCTCTACATATAACCCCATTATCTAAAAGGGCCCCTCCCCTCCCTTTCAATAAACCCCAAAAATCACAAGGGCCCGCTTCTCTCCTCTATCATATAACCCTATATACACAACTCAGCTTCTCCCCTCTATCATATAACCCTATATTCACAGAGCTCAGCCCTCTCCTCTATCATATAACCCCATATATCAAAGAGCTCAGCTTTTCCCCCTCTTCATATAACCCTATTATACCAAGCCAGCTTCTCTCCCTTTCATATAACCCCCATTACACAGAGCTCCTTCTCTTTCCCCTGCATATAACCCTATATACCAAGCTCAGCTCCTCTATCTATAAACCCCATATATCAAGAGCTCAACCCCCCTCCTCTATCAATAACCCTATAAAAACCAAAACCCGCTCCTCATCTATAACCCCAATACACAAGTCAGCTCCTTTATCATATAACCCTATATAGCACAGAGCTACCCTCTTTTATATAACCCAAAATTTTCACGAGCCGCTCCCCATCATATAACCCATATATACAGACCAGCTCCTCTAGCATATAACTCATATAAACAGAGCTCTGCTTCTCTCCCCAAAATAAAAACCCATATACACAGACTCAGTTTTCCCTTTGCCATCATAACCCCATATATCAAGAGCTCACTCCCTTCCTCTACATATAAACCCCATTTAAAACACAGAGCTCACTTTTTTCCCCTACATATAACCCTATATAAACGGCCAGCTTCTTCCTTATCATATAACCCTTATATCACGAGCCGCTCCCCCCTCTATCATAAACCCCATATATACAGACCCCATTTTCCTCCTCTTCATATAACCCTATATATCACAGACTCAGCTTCTCTCCCTCTACATTAAAAACCCCATTAAACACAACTCAGCTTCTCTTCCTCTGTCATATACCCTTATTTTCACAAGTTCCAGCTCCCTTTTTCTATCAATAACCCCCATATATCCAGAGCTCAGCTCCTCTCCAACTATTAAACCCAAAAATCAAGAGTTCATTCTCTCCCTATCATATAGCCCTTATTTCACAGAGCTCAGCTTCTTCCCCCTATCAAATAACCCTAAAATCACAGACCAGCTTCTTCCCATCATATAAACCCCAATTCACAAAATAGCTCCTCTCCTCTATCATTTAAAAACCCCCTAACAAGCTCAGCTCCTCTCCTCCCTCAATAACCAATATCACAGAGCCCGCTCCCTCCCTATCATATAACCCTAATATCACCAACCAGTCCCCTCCTCTATTTTTATAACCCCAATTTTCCCCAGAGTCAGTCCTTTCCCTATCATATAACCCCCATAATCACAACTCAGCTTCTTCCTCATCAAATACCCTATAATCCAAAGAGTAGCCCTCTCCTCATCATATAACCATAAATTTTCACAAGCCCTCTCCTCCTCTTTAAAATAAACCCATTATCCAAGCCACTCCCCTTTTCCTCTATAATAACCCTATAATCACAAGCTCACTTCCTCCTCTATCATAAAACCCTTATATCACAGACCACCCTCCCATCATTAAAACCCTATTTATCACAAGTCATTTTTTCCCCCTACATATAACCCTATATATTTAAAAAGCTCAGCTTCTCTCCTCTTTCATATAACCCCCTATATCACAGAGCTCACTTTTCCCTTATCATAAAACCCTATATATCACAGAGCACAGCTCCCCCCCCTCTTCCCTATAACCCCATATATCAAGAGCTCAGTCCTCTTCCTCTATCTTTTAAACCCTATATATCACAAGGGTCAGCTTTCCTCCTCTATTTATTAAACCCAAATCACAGGCTCACTTCTCTCCCTATCATATAACCCTAAAATCCAGAGGTAGCTCCTCTCCCCTATCATATAAACCCATATTTTCACAGAGCCAGCTCCTCTCCTCTATCAATTTAACCCTATTTTCACAGAGCTCAGCTTTTCTCCTCTAATCATATAAACCCTATATACACAGAGCTCCTTCTCCCCTCACATATAACCTATAACACAAGCTCAGCTTCTCTTTCCTTTTCATTAACCCCATATAACACGGCTCAGCTCCTCTCCTCTATATAAACCCTTAATCACAGACCAAGCTCCTCTTCATATAACCCATATATCACAAGCTCAGCTCCTTTTTAATAACCCTATATGCACAGACTCACTCCTCTATCATTAACCCTATTAAAAACAGAGCTCAGCCCTTATAAAACCCATATATCACAGAGCTCAGCCCTCTGCATAAACTCTATAAACACAACCTGCTTTCCCTTATTAAATAACCCAAAAACACAGAGCCACTCCTTTGCTCACATATAACCCCATATATCAAGAGCTCAGCTCCTCTCCTTTCAATAAAACCCCCAATATCACAGGCTCAGCTTCTCTCCTCTATCATATAACCCTAATATCAAAGCCACTTCTCTCCTCTACCCTATAACCCTATATTACGAGCTCACTCCTCCCTCTATCATATAACCTATATCACAACTCATTTCTTCCTCTATTTATATAACCCTATATATCAAAGTCCTTCCCCCTCCCTCTATCATATAACCCATATATCACAGAGCTCATTTCTCTCTCGTCCAAAAAACCCTATATATCAAGAGCTCAGCCTTTCCTCTATCTAAACCCTATATATCCCAGAGTCAGCTCCCCCCAACATATATAACCCTATATATCAAGAGTTTCAGCTTCCTCCTCTATCTATAGCCCTATATATCACAGAGCTCAGCTTTTCCCCCCTTTCATAAACCCCAATTTTCACAGAGGGTCATTTCCCCCCTCTATCATATAACCCATATATCACCGAGCTCACTCCCTCCTCTATAATAACCCTATATATCAGAGCCAGCTCCTCTCCTCCATCATAAACTCTATATATACAGAGCTCGCCCCCTTTCCCCATCAATAACCCCAATATCACAGAGCTCGCTCCTCTCCTCTATTATATAACCCTATATTCACGAGCTAGCCCTTTCCTCTATCAAAAAACCCCCTATTCACGAGTTTCCCTTCTCTCCCCTATCTATAGCCCCATAATCCAGAGCCGTCCCCTCCTCTATCAATAACCATAAACACAGAGCGTGCCCCTCTCCTTATCTTAAAAACCTATATATCACAGAGCTCACTCCTTCCTCATTATATAACCCTAAATCACAGACTCAGCTTTTCCTCACATATAACCCCATATTCACAGAGCTCAGCTCCTCTCCTTACCCTATAACCCTATATATACAGAGCCAGCTTTCTCCTCTATCAATAACCCTATATTACAGAGCTCAGTTCTCTCCCCTTTTATAAACCCCCTAATCACAGAGCTCAGCTCTCTCCTCTATCTAAAACCCCATATATCAAGGACAGCTCCTCTCCCTCTATCCAAAAACCCATTAAACAAGAGCTAACTCCTCTCCTCTATATATAACCCTTATATACAAGCTCAGCTTTTCTCCTCTTTTATATAACCCTATATATCACAAGCACAGCTCCTCTCCCCCTATCATATAACCCTGATACACAAACTCAGTCCTCTCCTCTACATATAACCCTATATATCACAGACTCGCTCCTCCCCTTATCATATAACCCTGTATATCACAAGTCAGTCCTCTCCCCTATATATAACCCTATATATCACAGAGTCACTCCCCCTCCCCCAAAACATATAACCCATATATACGAGCTCACTAAACTCCCTCTATCATATAAAACCCGTATTCACAGAGCTCACTCCTTCCTCTACATAAACCTTATAATACAGAGTCAGTGCTCTCATCATATAACCCTATATACACAGAGCTCACTCCCTCCTCTATCCCTATTTAAACCCATATTCACAGAGCTCAGCTCCCCCTCCCCCAAATATAAAAAAATATATCACAACTCAGCTCCCCTCCCCTATCATTTAACCCCCAAAATCAAGCTCAGCTTTTCTCCCTCTATCATAAACCCTATAATTTTCAAGCTCAATCCTCTCCTCTATCATAAACCCTATATACACAGAGATCACTTTTTCCTCTACATAAACCCCATATTCCAGAGCCAAATTCTCCTCATCATATAACCCCAAAAATCACAGAGCTCACTTCTCTCCCTACATTAAACCCCATTTTTCACAGAGCTCAGCTTCTCTCCTCTATATATAACCCCATATATCACAAAACTCACTCCTCTCCTTATCATATAACCCTTAATCACAGAGCTCAGCTCCTCTCCCCTCCATCATATAACCCCATATATCACAGAGTCAGCCCTCCCTCTATCAATAACCATATATACACAGCTCAGCCCTCTCTCTATCAATAACCCTATATACACGACTCACTCCCCCCTCTATCATATAACCCTATATATCACAGAGCTCCTCTTCTTTTCTGCTCTTGTATACGGCAGCATTACCCACTTGGCAGGTTCCCTTATGTAACATTTTGCAATATTCCCCGGAATCGTTCTGTATCAGGGATGATGTCACTTTGTGAGTTGTTTGCTTTTCTTATCGTGTTCTTTTTCTCTTATTATAATATAATTTATTGGTTGCTCACACCTTACAGGACAGCAGTGCATTGTGGGAGCTCAGGTGACACACGCACTGTTAGGTCACATGCGTCGGAGTAAAGCGATTTTTTAAATTCTGAAATTCCATCTCCTCATCCCTTTCTAATGAAGTGGTTAAAATGCAGTTCCTCCTTCACGGTGGTTCACGGGTGGGTCTGCTCTGTTTGTTTTACCTCCAGAAATTGAGTTTTCAAACTTTGCAAAACCAGGTAATACAAAAGCCTTGGGGGTGATTGACAGTCGAGTTAAAAGTTTTCGGTTGTAGATTGTGAAAAGAACAATCAATACAAATCATGTACAGTAAAGTGTCGCAATTTGTTTCACCCAAGATAACGACTGACAGTTTTTACTTTAATGTTCACATATATACATACATATACCAGCATGCACATATAACTTACTAACCTACATATAAAAAAATACCCCAACAGCACCTATAACAACTGACACATTTAAAATAAAAATAACAACATGCACACTTATACATACATATACCAGCATGCACATATATACATACATATACCTACAAAGCATCATAACATACATTACCACCAAGCCTAATACTACATAACCTCATATAAACTACAATACCAACATCACACTATAAAAACATGCACACATATACTACAATACCACATATCCAACATTGCACACATAAAAACAACATGCCCCCAAAATACATCATATAAAAACTGCAAAACTTATACATCATATACCCCCATGCACAAAAAACATACATATACCTAATCATCATATACATACATATACCAGCATGCACATATATACATACATATACCTACATATATACATATACAAATATACCCAAAATGCACACATATAAAAACATCACACTTTACATCATATAACAACATGCCAAAAAATAATACATTCCAAACTCACATAAAATACATAAGCAAAAGACATTACCATACATAAATTTAAAATACATCACACCCCCATTTCAATGTATTCAGTCCCAATCTAGTTTTGTAGGACACCTCTATCTGCAATGTATTCAGCCCCGGAGTCAGTACTTTGTAGGACACCTCTATCTGCAATGTATTCAGCCCCAGAGTCAGTACTTTGTAGGACACCTCTATCTGCAATGTATTCAGACCCAGAGTCAGTACTTTGTAGGACACCTCTATCTGCAATGTATTCAGCCCCGGAGTCAGTACTTTGTAGGACACCTCTATCTGCAATGTATTCAGCCCCGGAGTCAGCACTTTGTAGGACACCTCTATCTGCAATGTATTCAGCCCCGGAGTCAGTACTTTGTAGGACACCTCTATCTGCAATGTATTCATACCCAGGGTCAGTACTTTGTAGGACACCTCTATCTGCAATGTATTCAGCCCCGGAGTCAGTACTTTGTAGGACGCCTCTATCTGCAATGTATTCAGCCCCGGAGTCAGTACTTTGTAGGACTCCTCTATCTGCAATGCATTCAGCCCCGGAGTCAGTACTTTGTAGGACACCTCTATCTGCAATGTATTCAGCCCCCCCCAGGTCAGTACTTTGTAGGACACCTCTATCTGCAATGTATTCAGCCCAGAGTAAGTACTTTGTAGGACACCTCTATCTGCAATGTATTCAGCCCTGGAGTCAGTACTTTGTAGGACACCTCTATCTGCAATGTATTCAGCCCCGGAGTCAGTGCTTTGTAGGACACCTCTATCTGCAATGTATTCAGCCCTGGAGTCAGTACTTTGTAGGACACCTCTATCTGCAATGTATTCAGCCCCGGGGTCAGTACTTTGTAGGACACCTCTATCTGCAATGTATTCAGCCCCTGGAGTCAGTACTTTGTAGGACACCTCTATCTGCAATGTATTCAGCCCCCGGAGTCAGTACTTTGTAGGACACCTCTATCTGCAATGTATTCAGCCCCCGGAGTCAGTACTTTGTAGGACACCTCTATCTGCAATGTATTCAGCCCCAGAGTCAGTACTTTGTAGGACACCTCTATCTGCAATGTATTCAGCCCCGGAGTCAGTACTTTGTAGGACACCTCTATCTGCAATGTATTCAGCCCCCGGAGTCAGTACTTTGTAGGACACCTCTATCTGCAATGTATTCAGCCCCCGGAGTCAGTACTTTGTAGGACACCTCTATCTGCAATGTATTCAGCCCCCGGAGTCAGTACTTTGTAGGACACCTCTATCTGCACTGTATTCAGGCCCAGAGTCAGTGCTTTGTAGGACACCTCTATCTGCAATGTATTCAGCCCCGGAGTCAGTACTTTGTAGGACACCTCTATCTGCAATGTATTCAGCCCCCGGAGTCAGTACTTTGTAGGACACCTCTATCTGCAATGTATTCAGTCCCAGAGTCAGTACTTTGTAGGACACCTCTATCTGCAATGTATTCAGCCCCTGGAGTCAGTACTTTGTAGGACACCTCTATCTGCAATGTATTCAGTCCCGGAGTCAGTACTTTGTAGGACACCTCTATCTGCAATGTATTCAGTCCCGGAGTCAGTACTTTGTAGGACACCTCTATCTGCAATGTATTCAGCCCTGGAGTCAGTACTTTGTAGGACACCTCTATCTGCAATGTATTCAGCCCCCGGAGTCAGTACTTTGTAGGACACCTCTATCTGCAATGTATTCACCCCCTGGAGTCAGTACTTTGTAGGACACCTCTCTCTGCAATGTATTCAGCCCCGGAGTCAGTACTTTGTAGGACACCTCTATCTGCAATGTATTCAGCCCCGTAGTCTGTACTTTGTAGGGCACATCTATCTGCGCTGGTTACTCCCATGGTTTTAAGTAAGTAATGTCATTAAACATAAAAAATTATGAGATAATAAACATGAAACCACAGAGACAATGTATTGGGAGAGTTGGTTACTGTATGTTCTGTACACATAGGTTTGCTATGAGACAAAGCTAAGCTATGCGCCAAAGCTATGAGACAAAGATAGGAGACAAATATGAGACAAAGCTATGAGACAAAGGTATGAGATAAAACTATGAGACAAAGCTATGAGACAAAGATATGAGACAAAGCTATGAGACAAAGATAGGAGACAAAGCTATGAAACAAAGAAAGGAGACAAAGTTATGCTACAAAAGAAAGCTATGAGACAAAGATAGAAGACAAATATATGAGACCAAGCTAAGCTATGCGCCAAAGCTATGAGATAAAGCTATGAGACAAAGCTATGAGACAAAGATATGATACAAAGATATTAATAAAAGATATGAGACAAAGCTATGAGACAAAGATAGGAGACAAAGCTATGAGACAAAGATAGGAGACAAAGATAGGAGACAAAGCTATGAGACAAAGCTATGAGACAAAGATATGAGACAAAGTTATGCTACAAAAGAAAGCTATGAGACAAAGATAGAAGACAAATATATGAGACAAAGCTAAGCCATGCGCCAAAGCTATGAGAGAAAGCTAGGAGATAAAGTTAGGAGATAAAGCTAGGAGACAAAGCTAGGAGACAAAGCTATGAGACAAAGCTATGAAACAAAGATATGAGACAAAGCTATGAGACAAAGCTATGAGACAAAGATAGGAGACAAAGATAGGAGACAAAGTTATGCTACACAAGAATGCTATGAGACAATGATATCAGACAAATATATGAGACAACGCTAAGATATGCGCCAAAGCTATGAGACAAAGCTATGAGACAAAGCTATGAGACAAAGATATGAGACAAAGCTTTGAGACAAAGCTATGAGACAAAACTATGAGATAAAGCTATGAGACAAAGCTATGGGACAAAGGTATGAGACAAAGCTATGAGACAAAGCTATGAGACAAAGGTATGAGACAAAGATATGAGACAAAGCTATGCTACAAAAGAAAGCTGTGAGACAAAGATAGAAGACAAATATACGAGACAAAGCTAAGTTGTGCGCCAAAGTTATGAGATAAAGCTGTGAGACAAATATGAGACAAAGCTATGAGACAAAGCTAGGAGACAAAGATATGTTACAAAAGAAAGCTATGAGACAAAGATAGGAGACAAAGCTATGCACCAAAGATATGAGACAAGGATATGCTATAGACAATAAGATGGTGCCGCACACCTGGAGGTCAGGTGCTCAGTGGAAAAGCCAGCATCCAGTGTGAAGAGAATCTACGACACACCTTTAGGTAGCTTAACTTGAAAGGTTTACTGAGCTTTTGCATAGAAATAATACCTCTCTATGTGAATCTAATTCACATGAGTCTGCAGAATATTCCCACTGTCCAACAACGTTTCGGCCAGACAGGCCTTTGTCAGTAGGGAACTGTGAAGGTGGGAGCAGGAGGAGCGGAGCAAAAGATATGTCATCCAATGCTACGCCTAGCACATGCCAGATTCATGAACCCACATACAACAGGTTCATACACTCTCCTATAGATCGATTTAGATGTGTTGGCGCCAAGTTTCATACATGTCCCTCTTTGTTTTTACCAATTTATTCTACAGTCTCTCTTCTGTAGGATTGGACCAGAAGGTCTAGCCGTGACTTGCTATACACCTTGGGAGCACATGAACCTAACCCTAGTCACCAGTTTTCCTTCCTAAGACACTTTTGGTAGTTACTAACCACTACATAACAGGAATAGCCCACAACAACTGCCGTTCTGGAGAAGCTCTGACCCAGTCGCCTACACATCACAAGTTGGTCCTTGTCAAAGTTGCTCAGATCCTTAGTCTTGCCCATTTTTCTGCTTCCAACATCAACTTTGAGAACTGACGATTCACTTGCTGACAATATATCCCCCTGGCAGTCTCCATGGTCACCAGATACTCCATGTGGTTCCCCTCAGCTGTCAGTGGTATTAATCTTATGGCCAGTGTCGGACTGCGGTGCATAGGGTCCACCAGTGGAATTTCATTCTGGAGGCCCATCTGTGGAGTTGATTCTGGGGGCCCTCCTACAGCTCCTGTACAGGCCTCCTATGCTCTGCCTCTTGCTTTTTGCCTCCCCCAAGGATGAATATTCATTTTAAAAGAGACTCCAGGTCTGCCATCCTCAGGGGCCCACCGGGGTTTCTCCTGTTCCCCTGTGGGCCAGTCAGAGCCTGCTTTTGGCTACTTGGTGTCAGCCACAGTCTTATACCAGAGTCCCCGGGACAGTTCTTTACATGAAATGGAGCTTGAAGGCAGGCAATGTGTTCAGACAATGTCACTGGAGGAACTGGAGGCAAATAAGATAACGTTACATCCCATCTAATGGCCATTCACTTCCTTCCATGCATAGATAACATATAGGCCTCTACAGAATTTACCTTCATCCTCTGAGACAATTGAGGAACCGCTCTCACTCTAGTTACAGGTGTCCATGTCCTCAGGCATGACATCTGAAAGACAAGGTGGAAGGAGACATTTCCTTACAACATGTACCTGGAAATTGACCTGCTCATAGTTGTGTAATGTAATATCCTGTGGTAAAGCAAGAAGCTAGTTATGTCATATCGAAAACCAGAGTCCATTACCGACAAAGAACAATGCAATTTTTTCTTTTTTATTCCTGTTTTTCGAAACTCTTTTTTGTTTTACCTCTCACTAAGGCCCCATTTGCATTGAGTTTCTTCAGCCTGGTTGCAATATCTGTCAGGATACAATAAAAATGTATCCACATGGATAGCACAGCAGGGCTCAAATGGGGCCATTGACTGCTATAGGGCAAATGTAGCCCTAACTGGACTGGCCCATAGGGAGGCAGGGGAAAACGTTTGTGTGCCTCTGGGCATGTAGGGCCACCAGTGGGCCCCAAGAATCAACTTTATTAGTGAATCCCATACTGGTTGGCTCCAAGAATCAACTCCACTGGTGGCCCCAAGAATCAACTTTACCGGTGAATCCCAGGAATCAACTTCACTGGTGGGCTCCAAGAACCAACTCCACTGGTGGCCCCAAGAATCATCTCCACTGCTGGGCCCCAAGAATCAACTCTACTGGTGGGCCCCAAGAATCAACTCCACTGGTGGGCCCCAATAATCAACTCTACTGGTGGGCCCAAGAATCAACTCCACTGGTGGGCCCCAAGAATCGACTCCACTGGTCGGCCCCAAGAATCGACTCCACTGGTGGGTCCCAAGAATCAACTCCACTGGTAGGCCCCAAAAATCAACTCCAATGGTGGGCCCCAAGGATCATCTCCACTGGTGGGCACCAAGAATCAACTCCACTGGTGGGTCCCAAGTATCAACTCCAGTTGTGGGACCCAATAATCAGCTTCACTGGTGAGCCCCAGGAATCAAAACTACTGCTGGGCCCCAAGAATCAACTCCACTGGTGGGACCCAAGAATCAAAACTATTGATGGATCCCAAGAATCAACTCCACTGGTGGCCCCAAGAATCAACTTTACTGGTGGTCCTCAAGCATTAACTGGACTCGTGGGCCCCAAGAGACAACTCCACTGGTGAATCTCAAGAGCCAACTGCCACAATTTTTGGTACATAAAATCTACAATAACTTACACTTTAGCGTGAAGAGCAAATTGAACACACAGTGGCGACATTATGAATCCGAATGCTACTTTTTTTTACTTGGCGGCGACACCAAGTCAGATAATATATCAAGAGTGTAGAAAACGTCAGATTTTTGGCGCATTACATAGAGTGTAATGTGCTAAACTTGGCGCACTAAGCTCTATGTAATGCGCAAAAATCTGTTGTATTCTACACTCTTCTATATCTATTTAGAACTCTGGTGTCGGCGCCAAGTAAAAAAAAAAAGTACACATTCGAATTCATACATGTCGCCGGTAAGTCACATTTTTTGAGTTTTCCTTTCGTGGTTTTCTTTTTACTCCATTCTCCATGAGATATATTATGAATGTGATTCTGGTCAGTGAGATACAACATGTTTTTGTATCGCACTGTTTTTGTTGTGTTTTTTTATTGTTTTATTACTTCCACACCAGGTTCCCAGAACCATAACCTTTTTATTTTCCCCTCTGCACGCTCGATATTATTTCCTGAGAAAATCTCTTGCCCAAGTCCAGGTAAGTAATATGTTGTAGAAGTCGATTACATTGAAAATGGATCCTAGATGCACCTAGTGAAGGAACAGGTAGGACTGGTTATTCCAGCACTTGGTACAGTCGGTCAATGCCAGGCTTATTATGTGTGGAGAGATAAAATACAGTTTGCATTCAAGTCACAGCTGTATCCCCCGAGGGTGAGTAAGCAGAAAACCTGGAAAGTACAGTATACATGGCTAGACATAAAGAGCATACAGTAGTCCTTGTTCTGTCTGGGGAGGGTGCTGGTCGGGTGTCATTAGAAGCATAACAAAAAAATCAAACCCATTAGGCCCAATTGTAAAATCTGTAATAGGCCCTATCTACCATGTGCTGTTGGTAATACTGGGGTCTCTTTAGGTGGTGGAGCAGATGTAGGACCACCTTAGTCAATAGGACCCGGGTAGAGCTACTACCTGTGGTCCCTCAGTTATGTCGCCTACTGTAATAGAAATATCCATATGGCTAGCCGAAAAGACTAACCTAGATTTGCTAGAGCACTGAAGATAAGAGGAAGACTGTATATCCATATAAAGGGTGCTCCCATCAGCCATTTTCAGTCTTCAAAGCTTCAAGCTTTTACTTCTTGTGTACACTGTGGGTCTCACTTCCTGATCAGGCTGTGGGTGGTTCTACAGCTTCAGGCTCCACTTCCTGTTCAGGCTGTGGGTGGCTCTACAGCTTCAGGCTCCACTTCCTGTTCAGGCTGTGAGCGATTCTACAGCTTCAGGCTCCCACTTCCTGTTCAGGTTGTGGGTGGTTTTACAGCTTCAGGCTTCTTATTCCTGTTCAGGCTTTGGGCGATTCCACAACTTCAGGCTCCCACTTTCTGTTCAGACTGTGGGTGGTTTTACAGCTTCATTCTCTCACTTCCTGTTCAGGCTATGGGCGGTTCTACAGCTTCAGGCTTCTTATTCCTGTTCAGGCTGTGGGCTCTTCTCCAGCTTCAGGCTCCCACTTGCTGTTCAGCCTATGAGCAGTTCTACACCTTCAGACTCTCACTTCCTGTTCAGGCTTTGGGTGGTTTTACAGCTTCATTCTCTCACTTCCTGTTCAGGCTGTGGGTGGTTCTACAACTTCAGGCTCTCACTTTCTGATCAGGCTGTGGGCAGTTCTACAGCTTCAGGCTTACTATTCCTCTTCAGGCTGTAGGTGGTTCTCCAGCTTCAGTCTTTAGACTTCCTGTTCAGACTGTGGGTGGTTCTATATCCTCATATATATATATCCCTGCTTTTCGATAAGACAAACAGTGGGGGAGAGCAGGGCAGAACAGGTCGGCAACCTAGAGAAACCTGAGTGCACTAAGAGATGATAACATCACTTTTATCTCAACAAAAAAGGAAAATAAACAAATCAATATATGTGGTAAAAGCCTTAATTTTCCTGTCCCTACATGTGGAAAGCTAATCTTTGTAGTGAGACAATTCATTTAACTTGGGTACATAAGCTTTTGTGCTAGAGATAAGACTAAATAGGGAGTGACTCATCATGGTCAGACTGACTGACTGTTGGCAGCTCGGATCAAACAGGTAAGAGAAAGAGCAGGGAGAGGTGGTCGGTAGAGAAACCTAGAGAAACGTGTGTACACTAGCTGTACATACAAGCCTCATTATCTCCTGAACAAAGCAAAATCAAAACAGCAATGTATTTGGTAATAGCCTTCATTTACCTAAAAGTTTATCATTGTGGTGAGAGAAACCTCCTTGCTGAATGGTGCTTGCAGAAGTTCATGTGCTTGCCACCAAAACAACGCCACTGATGAATCAAACTGCATTGCACCAGCAGAAATTTTTTGCAATAAATCTGCCTCCTGCCACACAGCAATTTTAAAATGATGCCCAAAATCCGACGCCATTTTCAGATTGCTGGACCGCGCTGCATGTCCTTTGTTGCATGGTTTTTGCAGAAAAGCCAGCAGACGGATTTCGGATTCCTGGGAGCTCAGTACTTTGTGGATGCAGGAATCTGACTTTGGTCCTGCGGAATATACAGCATGTTCTATATTCCACCGGTTGGTTTTTGTGTAGGAAAACCTCAGTAAAAAATCTGTGTGGATTTTCTATTGAAGTCTACACAGCGTTGGGTACGGTCGATTTTTCAGCACATTCGAATGACCAAATCCGCTGAAAAACTGACCAAAATCCCGTGCTGTATAGACAGAACCTTACTCTCAGACCGGCTTGGTTTAGGAGATCATTTAAAGGGGTTTTGCACGATGTAATGTGGACGTGGGATCCTCCAAAATGGGTATTTAATCACTTTTCTAAATATATGTGATTACAAAAAGTGAAGCCTGTGAGAGCTACAGCAATGCTCAGTCCCCCTTAGTTACCTGAAAGTTTGCATTAGACACAACCAGAGGAGCTGACAGGCCTTGCGTGAAACACTTCTTATCTGATGACAGGGAAAATGAATGAGCTTCAAGGGGCTGGGGTGCAGTGTATGAGCCTGTGTCTTGCTGTATAGAGAATCCACTGTTGTAATTTTATTATTTGAGTTAAAGGGGTTGTCTCGCTACAAAGAATAGCTTTCAAATTGTAGGGAAGACATTTTCCAAATATATTGCTTTATTCCTCTGTTTTCCCTAAGGAGATACAAGTGCAATTATGACCTCCCTGGCTATTTCAGTTCCCTCAGTAATGGACCTGTAAACAATTCTCCCCCTGCTGTTTGTTCTATGAGATAGCAGTGAGTGATGTCATCACACAGGTCAGGGCAGTGTCCATGCTGCTGAGCAGTAAAAAGCTTGATTTATGTAAAATAAACAGAACTGTAATTAGGGCTTTTGTTTGAGGGATCAGATAAGAAGTCCTGTTAGTAGTTTGAGAAGCTAATCTGATCTAATTAGCAACTGAAAGCACAGCACAGCACAGAGCTGTACAAGCATGGAGCTTATGCAAATTAGTCAGTCTGAACCAGGAAGTGTCAGAGTATTTCATTCATGCATCCTTTGAAACTCTGTAAGGAGACAACTCCTTTAAGTTTTGAGACGCTCCCTTATTCCTCGCTCTCTGCTCACCCCCTCCTTCCCTCCACTGCAGCCTTCATGACTCGGCATGATTTGTTTATATTCTACTTTTTGCTGATAAGGAGGTAAGTAACTCACGTCCTGGCAAAACCCCTTTAATGTCCTTAGTCCTGAAGTAGAGAAGTCCGAAAAACATCCAACACAGGAAAGTAAACTTCCAATCTGGAAAAACAGGTCTGACAAGAGGGGTGGGCGTCTGTCAGTCATGGTCTTCAGAAAGCATATTGATGGCTTCCTGGCCTAGCCCTGTATCTAAACACCTTAGTCATGGTAGAGTAGTTTCATGGCAACTTCCTGGCAGCCAGAACTCAGGACGAAAGATGAGCGAGCAGTAAAAAGTTCTAGTTCAATTAGAACCTCGAACTTTTGTGAGTTCAATTCAAGTTTCTATTCGAACTAGAACTTCGAACCCCATTAAAGTCAATGGGAGAAGATGTCCTGGTTAATTTTTATACCTATACAGGTGAGGAGAAGCTGGAATTACTATCCATAGCAGTGAACTGGATACAGGGAACAACTTAGTGAAGAAAATTTGGCTCTAAGAGTCACCGAAAAAAATTCACAGGTTAAAATACTTCATTCCTTTCAATGGCAGCTTGCAGGCAGGGGCGCAGCTATAGGAGGTGCAGCGGTAGCAGCTGCTACGGAGCCCTGCATCCTGAGGGGGCCCAAGAGCCCCTTTGACACATAGGAGAGTTGGAGACGATGTGTTATACAATTATTGAACCCCCAAAACTGCAAAAACAGAACTTTTGGGCACGGAGTCTGATTTAGCAAATCCAAGCACTCTGTATAATATATCCATGTACACTCACCGGCCACTTTATTAGGTACACCTGTCCAACTGCTCGTTAACACTTAATTTCTAATCAGCCAATCACATGGCGGCAACTCAGTGCATTTAGGCATGTAGACATGGTCAAGACAATCTCCTGCAGTTCAAACCGAGCATCAGTATGGGGAAGAAAGGTGATTTGAGTGCCTTTGAACGTGTGGTTTGGTGCCAGAAGGCTGTCTAGTATTTCAGAAACTGCTGATCTCCGGGATTTCACGCACAACCATCTCTAGTGGTTTACAGAGAATGGTCCGAAAAAGATAAAACATCAGTGAGCGGCAGTCTGTGGGCGGAAATGCCTTGTTGATGCCAGAGGTCAAAGGAGAATGGCAGACTGGTTCGAGCTGATAGAAAGGCAACAGTGACTCAAATTGCCACCCGTTACAACCAAGGTAGGCAGAAGAGCATCTCTGACGCACAGTACGGCGAACTTTGAGTGATGGGCTACAGCAGCAGAAGACCACACGGGTGCCACTCCTTTCAGCTAAGAAACAGGAAACTGAGGCTCCAATTTGCCCACTCATCGAAATTGGACAGTAGAAGATTGGAAAACGTTGCTGGTCTGATGAGTCTCGATTTCTCTGCGGACAATTCGATGGTAGGGTCAGATTTGGCGTCAACAACATGAAAGCATGGATCATCCTGCCTTGTATCAACGGTTCAGCTGGTGGTGGTGGTGTCATGGTGTGGGGAATATTTTCTTGCACTCTTTGGGCCCCTTGGTACCAATTGAGCATCGTTGCAACACCTTGATGAATCTATGCCACGAAGAATTGAGGCAGTTCTGAAGGCAAAAGGGGGTCCAACCCGTTACTAGCATGGTGTACCTAATAAAGTGGCCAGTGAGTGTATATGAGAGTTATGCGTTATGGAAGCCTGCAAATGTCACCAAATAACAGCTTCTGGGTGTGGGAAAGATGCAGCCGGCAATACCAAACTCCCTAACTATTGCTGTCTATGGAGAGGAAAATGCTATCTAAGAGCAGTCTGTAGAGTACAGAGAGTGAGCTGAAAATGGCGTTCACAAGGCAATACAGTGAAATATATAACATGGTCATGTGATTTTAGCAGCCATCTGAAACTGTATTCTCTCAGTACTTCCCAAGCTTGTCTAAATATTGTTGTGCAAACTTTAAAGGGGTTTTGCCACAATCTCATTTCATACCTCCTGTATCCAGCTCTTCAGCTCTGGGTGCTCAGAAGGAGGCGTGTGTGATTTGTTTGAATTGCTTATCATGTGACCCAGCAGGATGACATCACCAGGCCTTTCCTCCTCTTTCTAGACAAAGAATGGTCTGTTTTTGTAAAGCATTGGGAGTAGCTGAGAGGTAAAGCTTTTGCCTCCAGGCACAAGGGTCCTAGGTTCAAATCCCTGCAGGAATCAAACCTGTGGATTTTTTTTCTCTTTATCAGTGCACAGACATGATTGAGGTTTCTTTTTTATATATTTGCACTGTTTGACTAATTACTAAGGACCACAGAGGACGGGAGTAGAGTGACAGCACCTGGGGTTGAACACTCAGTAGCTGCCTGAGAGGAGAGGTGATGTCTGAGCATGTGCGACCAGGACTGAGAAGCTCTCAGCCCTGGTCATATCCCCTGGAGACGAGCTGTAAACAATGGATCACTAAAGGAACAGCTAAAACAAAAACGGTGCAGACTTTTTAATACTCTTGCATGGTGAAAATGTTTGTTATTTCATTTGCAAGCTTCCCACGTCAATTTTACTTCGTGGCAAAACCCCTTTAAATGCACTTGAACAAGCTTTTTGTTTAGCAGTGGAGTCTTGTGTAGTGAGAGTGCATACAGGCCATGGAGGGCGAGTGCATACAGGCCATGGAGGGCGAGTGCAAACAGGCCATGGAGGGTGAGTGCATATAGGCCATGGAGGGCGAGTGTATATAGGCCATGGAGGACGAGTGCACACAGGCCATGGAGGGAGAGCATGCACACAGGCCATGGAGGGAGAGCGTGCACACAGGCCATGGAGGGAGAGCGTGCACACAGGCCATGGAGGGTGAGCGTGCATACAGGCCATGGAGGATGAGTGCATACAGACCATGGAGGGCGAGTGCATACGACATGGAGCGATGCATACAGACCATGGAGGGTGAGTGCATACAGGCCATGGAGGGTGAGCGTGCACACAGGCCATGGAGGATGAGTGCATACAGACCATGGAGGGCGAGTGCATACAGACCATGGAGGGCGAGTGCATACAGACCATGGAGGGCGAGTGGATACAGGCCATGGAGGGCGAGTGCATACAGACCATGGAGGGTGAGTGCAAACAGGTCATGGAGGGTGAGCGTGCATACAGACCATGAAGGTTGAGTGCATACAGGCCATGGAGGGTGATTGCATACAGGCCATGGAGGGTGAGCATGCATACAGGCCATGGAGGGCAAGAGCATACAGGCCATGGAGGGTGAGTGCATACAGGCCATGGAGGGGGAGTGCATACAGGCCATGGAGGGTGAGTACATACAGGCCATGGAGGGTGAGTGCATACAGGCCATGGAGGGTGAGTGCATACAGGCCATGGAGGGGGAGTGCATTACTTATTGTGGTGGCTGCTAATTCCAGGTCTTTCTGTAGCTCTCCACAGATGTTCTTAGCTCTTGGACAGCTCTTTTGATAATTCTTTTCACTTCTTTGTCTGAAATCTTGCGGGGAGCACCTGGTCGTGGCCAGTTTATGGCCCCAACAGTCCCCACTGGAACCATCAGTTATTTAGAAATTCTCCTGTTAGCAATGCCATCAGTATGTTTTTCAACAATAAGGTTGCTAAGTTCTTGAGACAGCTCACTGGTTTTACCCATCATGAGATTTTTCTTGTGTGGCACCTTGATAATAAGACATCTTTTTATAGGCCATCAGTTGAACCAGCTGATATTATTTTTTACTAAGTGGCAGGATTGCTTTCTAATTACTGATAGATTTCAGCTGTTGTCCTGACTCTCCATGGCTTTTTGCACTGCTCTTTCTTCATGTGTTCAATACTTTTTCCCTGTGTCATTTCTCATTATTGCACATAATTTGTGATCATCTTTGGTTTGATTTTCTTACCTGTTTGGACTGGATGGGTTGTTACCGACATCTGGTGAGAATTCCATGTCAATGGCAGCTTTAGAAATATATTTACTTAGAAAATTGGTTAATTTTTGCACCCGCTGTATATGTATATGCTGTCATGCATACCTTATATTCTGTCTATTTTAATTATTAGTATAGCACTGTTATATTCCATGGTGCTTCACAGGTATTGTCATTAATCCCATTGGTCCCTCTCCCCATTGTGGCTCACAATCTAAATTCCAGATTGACCTATATGTATGTTTTTAAAGCATGGGGTAAACTGGAGCAAACTCAAGCAAACACAAGAAGAACATGTAAAATCATTGCAGGTGTTGTTCTTGGTGGGAGTTCAACCCAGGACCCCAGGGCAACATTGCTAGTCACTGAGCTATCATGCTGCACTGTGCTTTCTACTGAGCCACCCTGCTGCACCATGCTAACTACTAAGCCACTGTGCTGCACCACTCTAACCACTAAACCATCATGCTGCACCATGCTAACTACTGAGACACTGTGCTGCACCATGCTAACCACTAAGCCATCATGCTGCACCATGCTAACTACTGAGACACTGTGCTGCACCATGCTAACCACTAAGCCATTGTGCTGCACCATTATAACCCCTGAGCCACCATGCTGCACCATGCTAACCATTAAGCCACCATGCAGCACCATTCTAACCACTGACACACCATGCTGCACCATGCTAACCACTAAGCCACTGTGCTGCAGCATTCTAACCACTGGCAAAATGTCACCATGCTAACCACTAAGAAACCATGCTGCATGATGCTTACCACTAAGCCACTGTGCTGCAACATTCTAACCACTAAACCACCATTCTGCACCATGCTAACCACTGAGACACTGTGCTGCACAATGCTAATCACTGAGACACTGTGCTGCATCATGTTAACCATTGAGCCACCACTGCCCAGCAACCATAATCACCATCAACACCAGGGTAACACGACACTTTGGTTGCACCATCCAAAACACTGAGACCCCATCGAAACATGTAACCACAAACCACCATGCTGCACCAGGGTAACCAGTGACACACCGTGTTGCACCATGTAAACCACTGAGACACCATGTTGCACCATGCTAACCCCAAAAACCACCACTCACCGGGTAACCACGACACACCTGTTGCACCATGTCAACCCACTGACACAGGGTTTTTGCACCAGCAACCACTAAAAACCATGCTGCACCAAGGTAACCCGACACCCCCGGTTTTTGCACCAGTCAACCACTAAAAAGAACATCCAAAGGGCCCCCTAACACAAAACCACCATCTGCACCATGCAACCCACTAAACCACCATGCTGACCCAACCCACTAACCCCCATCTGCACCGGGGAAACCCGTGACACCTGTTCCCTTTGTTTTATTCAAAATGGCAACCATAGCAATCCTTTGACACTGCCTATTGTTGCGCCTCCACACTGAGTGTGAAACCCCGGGGGGGTGTTAAAAGGGTTTCGGGAAAATTGCCCCTTAAATCACTGCAAGGTTTAAAATTTTTTTCAAAATCTCTACAAAATTGGGGGGGAAGTCCCCGGTACGTGCTTTCAAAAAAAGGGAACGCGTTTGGGCTGCCCCAGGGGAAGCTCTGATGATGTCACTGTCCATATCTGGTAACTGTCCATCTTTAGACAGTTGCATCATCATGGCTTCCCCTGGGGATACCCATCATTTTCTTTTTCCTTGACAGTGGGCAGAAAAATCACTTGATCCAATTATAAAGAGAACTGTGCAGCTGTATAATTACAGTCCTGCATACCTCCCAACATTTAGAGATTGCAAATAGGGACCATTACCAGCCTCTGCCATGCCCAAACAAATGACACATATCACCCCACCCCCCTCTGACCACCCCCAAAAACAAATGAAAACCACACCAGGACCCCCTATAAGCACCCCCCCAAACAAAATCATGCCCCGCCCCTCCAAAACCACCCAACACAACATGGCGCCACTAGGGCGTAAATTTTTAATTTTTAAAAAGTAATGTTTTGAATACAGAATCCACAAAAATACTGTCAACTTTTTTCGTGGACGACCCCGCTATTAAATCTACAGTGACCACATAAACCGCTGTACGGGAAAAAAATTCCCTGTACTGTTATGACCACACCAAGTTATTATTACAATGATACTGCAATCAGAGATCAAATTTCCCCACACCTACAATACACCAGCTCATAGTAACTGAATATTACCACAACACCATGACCACAACCCCATCAATAGAAAACTGAATAAACCACAACACCAGACCACAATCACCACCACAATAACTGAAAAACCCAAAACCAAACCAGACCAAAATTTACGAAACATATGACTAAATAATCCATGACCACAATCCCATCACATAGTAATAATAATACCACAACCCATACCACATAGTAAAAAAATACAACAACCCTGACCAATATCACCATCACATAGTGTTGAATAATACAGCCTAGACCTGAATATGACCATTCACCCCTACCAATTCTCCCATACAGTGACCATAGGGGGGGTAATGCGTTGTAACAGGCTCTACAGACTGATATACACCAACAGTACCATATGGGGTAATAGCAGTTTACACACTCGCAGACTTTTTATACCACCATACTACCATAGGGGTTTAGAACATTTTACACAGGCTTGCAAGGGGAATACAACCTACGGATCATATGGGGGTAGATAGCATTTGTTGTACACGGGCTCTAAAACGAAATTACCACCATACAGTCCCATATATGGTAATAGCATTGTCACAGGCTCTGCAACTGTATATACCACCTACAGGACCTTTGGGGGGTGATAGCATTTACACGGGCTCTGCAATGTATAACCCCTACAGGCCCAAGGGGAAATTACATTGTCACGCTCTGCAGAAAAATTAGACAGTACATAAATTTAGACTCACAGGTACATTTCTCTTTTGGGGATCTTTCCCCTTTCCCCCTTTCCTTCCAATCGCCTTACCCTTCCCCGGCCTCGTCCCTGAAAATTAACCACACAAAGTCTTAGACTCTGCACTTTTCCTCAACTCCCCCCAAACCCCACCTCTGTAAAAACCCCCATAGGTGATAGGGGGAGTAGGGGAGTGGGGGGCAACGGCAGGGTCAGGGGGTTACAGTGAGGTTGTATTTTGTCTTGACATAGCCGGGGGGAAGAGGGGGAAAAAGGGGCCAAGCTTAAAACACAATCTCCTGGGGGGAGAAGAAGCCAACCCCCAAGATTTGGTCCTTTCCCCTGCACCCTCAGATGATCACCACACCCGGGGACCTCGGGGGGTGCGGGGAATGGGAAAATATTGGATTCTTTAAACTAGTGGGGAAACCATTAGCATTTTTTTATAAACTAACATGGTCGGGAGGGGGTTCGGGGTTTATTTAAAAAATGTTTTTTTATTTATTTTTATTTTTTCCCTTTTTTTCCGTGATATTTAATGGATGTCTGTAATGCCTCTATTAATCGCTGGGCTTGGTGTCCTTGCGGGTTTTTTTCCCCCAAGCCGACAAACCCCCGTGTCACTATTAACTCAATCCAACACCCCGGGGGTCCAGGAAGAGCTGGGAAAACCCAGAAGGGGGACCCTCTAATGTGGGTCTGTTTCGGGCGGCTGGGGTTTCTCTTAAAAGGGGGGGACCAGATCCAGGGACCTCTCATTCTGATATATGCTGCCGTGTCGGTTTTACCCGGGTTTTTGGGAAACGGGGGGCCCCCGTTTTTTTTTTTTTTAAATCATTCATTTTTTTGGGAAAACCCACAGGGGGACCCCCTTTAATGTTACGTGGGTCCCCTTTGTGAGATTCTCAAAATAAAAAAATTTTTAAAAAAAAAAAACGACGGGGCCCCCCCCCAAATTTCCAAACCCCAAAAAAACCGCAGGGCACCGATGCTATCAAAAGGGGGAAAAAACCACGATATTTGGTCTCTTCCCTTCTAAAAATACCACCGCCGCCCCAAGAAGGGGCCCATCACTTGGGGTCCCTCCTGACGTTACCCCTTTTCCCCCAGTACCCCGGGTGGGGGGGGTACGGGGGTATAGATCGGGGGTTAGGTCCCCCCCTTGGGGAAAACAAAAAACCGTGACGACACCACCCGATATTAATGGAGAGGCTCATCCGATCCGCCACTACTATCATGGAATCAAAGGGGAAAAAAAACCACAAACAAAAAAAAACATTCTTTTTAAAAATAAACCCCCCGACACCGACCCCGTTAACCTTTTATTAAGAAATAGACGCAACGCCCGCTTTCCACCGAATCCGACTAGTCCACCGAACCGACGTATCCAAAGGGAAACCGAAAAAAGAAACAACATAACCCCAAAAAAATGGGGGGTCACCCTTTTCCCGGATTTGGGGCCCCCCGGGAAAATAAACCCTAAGGGCCAAAACTGGGGGCTTTCTTACCCCCCCCCCAGGGGTCGAACCAAAACCCGTTAAAGTTGAATCCCCCCCCATTTTCCGGAAAGGGGGGGCACCCCCCCTCCCCCCCCAAAACCCAGTTTTCCCACCCTTTAAGGGAACCCACTTTTCCCCCATGCTGGGGTTTCACCCCCCAAAAGGGGCCCCACTGAAGAAATCACCCCCCCCGAACCCTGTGGGGGTTTTTCCCGGGGTTTCCCCCTCATAGGGTTTTTAACATCTGGGAAACTTTGGGGGAGGTTCACAGCAGGGGGTCCAAAGGTGGGCCTGGGGGGGATGGGTGCCACTCGGCTTTCCCGGGGGTGGATAACGCATTCACATGTGGGAAAGTGGGTAACCTTAGGGAAGGGGGGGAAAATGTTGTGGGGGGGTCGGGAGAAAAGGGGAGGTTTTGGGGAAATGAGAAAGGGGGGGGTCAATGGAGGGGCAGTTGGTTCTGAGGAAGGGGTTAGTTCGGGGCAGGGGGGAGGGGGCCGGGTGGGGGGACAGGGGGGAGGGGGGGGTTTTGGGGGGGTATGGGGGGGGGTGGGTTAGGACAATAAATGGGGCCTCCCTTTTGCCTTTGGGTCCCGGGGGGGCCCCCGAAATTGGGGGAGGGGGGGCCCCTTCAAGGGCCTTTGGGGGGGCTCCAGAGCCCCGGCCCGTTTGACGGGGAGGGAAGAGGTTTCCCCAAGGGCGAGGGGACAGGGTGGGGGAGCCAAAAGGCTGGCAAGGGGGGGAATGGGGAGGGTGGGGGAACCCGGGGGGAGCCCGTGGACAAGTTAAAGGGGCCCGGGGCCCCAAAAAGGGGGCCCCACTTGGACGTTTTGTCCAAAACCCCCCTTCCCTTTTTTTTTAAAAAAATTTTTTTTACAATTTTTTTTATCCCCCACCCCTTTTAAACACCCAAACCTTTTTCCCCCCCAATTACCCCTTTTTCCACCCCCTTTAAATTTTTTCCAAAATTTTTTTTTGGGGATTTTTTAAAAATTTCCCCCTTTTTTTCCCCCCACCCCCCCCCCCCCCGACCCCCATTTTTACCCCACCCCCCCCTCTTTAAACCCCCTTTCCCCCCCCCCCCCCCCCCCAAAAAGGGGGGCCCCCCAGGGGCGTATTGGGGCCCCCCATGGGTGCGGGGGGCCCCCCTGGAGGGATTTTTGGGGACCCGGGACGCCCCGGCCCCGGGAGGAAAACGGAACCCTTCAGGAGGGGGGGCCCAAAGGGGGAAATTTTGGGGGCCCCCTTTTGAATTTGGGGGGCCCTGGAAATTTATTCAATTTTAATAAATTATTTTTTAGCCCCCCCTGATTGTTTTTTTGGCCCCAATATTTTTTTTTTTGGGGCCCCCACGAATTTTCCCCAAAGTGTTTATTCTCCCCCCCCATTATTTTGGGGCCCCTGCTTTTAATTCAGCCCACCTTGGATTGTTTTTTTCCCCCCTGGGTTGGGGTTTGGGGGAATGGATAATTTTTTTGAATGATTACTTGGCCAAGTGGGGTTAATTTTTGGGCCCCCCGGGTTATTCTTTCCCGTAGTTTATTTTTTCCCCCTGGAAAACTTTTGGGGCCCACCGGGGGGTTTACTTGGCCCCCCAGTACAAATTTTGGCCCCCAAGGGGTTTTTGGGGGCCCCCTTTTAAACTGGGCCCCAAAAACGGGGGCCCCTTTTAATTTTTCCCCCTGGGAATTTTTGGGCCCACCAGTGGAGTTGATTCTTGGGGCCACCAGTGGAGTTGATTCTTGGGATCCACCAGTGAAGTTGATTCTTGGGGTCCACTAGTGAAGTTGATTCTACAGCTACTGTACAAGATTGTATATGCCTCTTGCACACTCTCTTTTAGCTTTCTGCTTCTTTCTCTCTCCATTTCTCCCTGAAAGGATCCCACCATGCCCACCATGGATCTCCCCTACTCACCTGTAGGCCAGTCCAAGCCTGGAACTACAATGTAACCATATAAGCTGTAATTCCCAGCTATAACATTTTATATAGTCTGGAATTGGACCCTAACAAAGGGCAAGAAAACAAGCCAAGAATAGCAGGTACGTGGCTTCTGTAGTGCATGTAAACACCATGTGAAGTGAACCCTGCGTGATCTGACTCATTTGCAGGTGACACCTCCAGGTTCGATGATGTAATTTTCATAGTGACTCTTTTCAGAGGTGGAGGGATGGGTGGGGGGTGTTCTGCTCATGTGCATAATATTAGCATGTAAAGACAGGTGAAGCATACGCCCACAGTGCTCAGGTAGACTCCTTCATCATCCACGCTCACCTGCCTGCAAGCAAAACTCATAACACAAGACAAATAAAGAATGGCATACATACAGAAATACTGTACAGATACAATAGGCCAATGTTTAACCAAGGCAAGGACTCTGCCGACTGCTGAAGAAGAAGGAGCAATTCTAAGAGCTTACAAGACAACGCTGGAGGTTTCTTCATCTGATTTGGAGGAGAAGAATATACTTGGGTCATAACTGGATGGTTCCTTGAAGTGCCTTAAGGTAAATGCTTTCCCATTGAGATGAGCATTGACGTGTTGGGTAGGATGCTCCATCACCACTCTGGCTACAGACACTAGACGTGATCATTGTTATGATGCCTTCTGTAGTTGTGAAAGTAACCTACCCAGCATAATGTTACACGGGAGCTGAGTGTGAGTGATTGAGACTTGCTGGGACTCGTGCCTATATGACAGCAGAATCCCTGTTGCCTCAGGTAGATTCTATAACCCGTGCTCACACTAGAGCTATGGGTGCCGACATAATGTTACTGGGTCCGATGCGATCCAGGAATTATTAGATTCATTAAAATTAGTTCTGGGTACATTACATGGTAGAAATAAGGGGTTTGGGGCATCAATAAATTGGCCACCTGGTATAGGGATACTGAAATTGGGAATTTGGGATGGACACTAACCAGGGCGTCCTGGGGCAAGGAGAATAAAAGCTTGCACCGAGGGCTGGGAGGCTGAATACAGGCACCTGCAACTGATATATTAAAGGGGGTACATGAGGCAAAGTAGTTTAAAAAGGCAATTTGGACAGAAACTAACCTAGGCTCCTGCAGTGAGGAGAGGGAAAAGGGTAATAAGGGCTGGAAGGCTAAAAATCAGGCACTTCCAATGGATAAACTCAAGGGTACCTGCAATGGATAAACTCAAGGGGGCACCTCCAATGGATAAACTCAGGGGTACCTGCAATGGATAAACTCAGGGGTACCTGCAATGGATAAACTCAAGGGGGCACCTCCAATGGATAATCTCAGGGGGGCACCTCCAATGGATAAACTCAGGGGTAACAGCAATGGATAAACTCAAGGGGGCACCTCCAATGGATAGTAACTCAAAAGTACTTGCAATGGATAAACTCAAGGGGGCACCTCCAATGCATAGCACCTCAGGGTACCTGCAATGGACAAACTCAAGGGGGCACCTCCAATGGACAAACTCAAGGGGGCACCTCCAATAGATAAACTCAAGGGTACCTGCAATGGATAAACTCAAGGGCACCTGCAATGGATAAACTCAAGGGGGCACCTCCAATGGATAAACCTGACACAGAGTAATGATAATGATAATGGGCACTTTGAGAAAATACTTGGTACGACGAATGAGAGCATCTGTAACATACACTAACCTGGGCACCTGCAGCAAGGAGATTGGGATGCAGAATGAAGGCCCATGTAGCACATACTTTAAAGTGGAAGCCTGAGGCAGAGTAACTAAAAAGGGCACTTTGGGCAGAAAGTAGTCTGGGCTCCTACAGCGAGTCGAGTGAAGGGGGACACCTAGGGTTGGAAGCTGAAAAAAGGCACCTGGAGCAGATAAAATAGGACACCTGACAGAGCAATGATAATGAGCATTTTGAGCAGGTACTAAAAGGGGCACCTGAGGCAAGGAAATCGAAAGAGAGCACCTTGGACAGATGTTGAAGACAGTATCTGGGACATAAACTAACCTCGGCACCTCCTGCAAGGAAATTAAAAGGGAAACCTGGGGCTTGGATGCTGGAACACTTCAAGGGGTTTTCTTACCATGCTATTTCACAGAGCTACAAACAGCTTCAGATTCACACTTCCTGGTCAGGCTGCGGGTGCTTCTACAGCAGTGATTGAGATATAAGTTCTGCTATTTCTAGCTATTTCTTTTAGGCTGGGTCTACACAGCAAATGTCAAAAATTACATTGAAAATCCAATGGCATTTTGACATTGCTGGTTTTGCGGTGTGGTTTTGCACAAAAGCCACGGTAGGTTTTCCAGATTTGCCGTCAGCCCCATAAATTGAATGTACAGGAAATCCAGTTGCAAATTCCGCAGGATTTTAAAACTGACGGTAAAAAATCCATGTTGTGTAGACTACAGCATGGATTTTTTATGGCTGTCTATGTAGCACAGAGTACCGGCGGATTTTCGGCGGATTCAAAATACTGAATGTTCCGAAAAACCGTTAGAAAACCTGTGCTGTGAAGACCTATCCTTACACTGACATGACTGTTGGAGAGTTATAATCTGTAGTGCACAAAGCTACAGAGTTCTAGAGGGTCCTTAACTTAGGTGAACAAGCTCCTGAGCTACTGATAACACTCAGCAGCGAGTGACGTCACCATGGTCGGGCAGGGTAGCTGGAGCAATCAGAGCAGAGAGAAATGGTCGGTAACCTGGAGAAACTTGTGTACACAAGCAGTAGATAAAATCTTCTTTATCTCCTAAATAGAGCAACATCAGAACAGCAATGTATATGGTAAAAGTCTTCATTTTCTTTATTTTTCTACATGTTAAAAGCTAATTATTGTGGTAAGAAAAGTCCATCAAGGAGGCATCTGAGGAAGAGTAACTAAAATGGGCACCTAAGGGAGACAACAAATTGGGCACCTAGGGCAGGGATGCTAGAAGATGGTATTTAGATAAGACACCGGAGACAAGGACATTGAAAAGGAGCAGCTATGGCCGGGATCCTGGAAAGCAGTATCTGGGACAGACACTAACCTGGGCACAGGTGAAAGGAGATTGGGAGCACCTGGGGCGGGAATGCTGAAAAGAGACCAAGAGCAGATATACTCAAGGAGGCATCTGAGGAAGAGTAACTAAAAGGGGCAACTTAGGCAGATACTAAACTGAGCACCTAGAGAAGGGATGGTGGAAGATGGCACCTAGACATATGAGGCAAGGACATTGATAGGGAGCACCTGGGGCAGGAAAGCTGGAAATTTGTATATAGGACACATACCGACCTGGGAACCTGCAGACAGGAGAAGGAAAGGGGGCACCTTGTGCTGGGATTCTGAAAAGAGACACCAGGACACATTTAAGGAGGCATCTGAGGAGGCATAGCTAAGGGGGTACCTTGGGCAAATTTTTAACTAGACATCTGAGGCAAGGACATTGACAGGGAGCATTTCGGACAGGAATGCCTGAAGGCAGTATTTGGGACAGACCCTGAGCTGTGTTCCTGCAGGAAGGAGAGAGTAAGGGAATACCAGGGGCATCTGGGACAGATTCACAGAGAGACACCTGAGAAGGCATAGCTAACGGGGCACCTTGGGAAAAAACTAGACTGGGCACCTGAAGCAAGGACATCAATTGGGAGCCACTTGGTCAGGGACGCTTAAAAAAAAAGTAAAAAAACATAAAAAGTGTAAAAAAAAAGAATAAATAAATAAAAAAAAAAAAAAAAAAATATAATAAAAAAAAATATTGAATAAATTACAAACACAAAAAAAAAAAATCCACATATTATGTATCCACACGACCGTAATATCCTGTAGAATTAATCTAACAAGTTATTAAGTGTGAAATGTGAATGGTGTAAAAAAAAAAAAAAAATCTGCAATTATCTATAAGTGAACTTAAACTATTCCCCCATAAAGTACAACTTGTCTCGAATAAAACGAGGCCTCATCCAACTGCGTCATTGAAAAAAATGAAAAAGTTACAACTGTTGAAACGCAAAGGGGCAAGAACTAAAAAAAATGTTCTGGCCATTAACTACTTTTCGGGTTTTTGGCTTAAGGGGTTAAAGGGGGACATCCGGCACTGGGATACTGACTAGAGGCACCTGTGGAATATATCATAATGGGGGCATCTGGCACAGAGTAACTCAGGGGGGCATCTAAGACAAGGACATGGACAGGAGCCACCTGGTGCTGGGATCCTGAAAAGGAGCACCTGAGGCAGAAACTGAAGGGGGCATTTGTGGCTGACACATACTGTAAGGCTGATTGTCATTTGATTTGATGCATCAAATCTGAGCCATGTGAATATAGCCTAAGGGGATGTCATTGTGGACCTGCTATAGGCTTTGGTGTAAATTCTGCCCTGGAGATCGGCAATGATCCTCAGTACAATATATGGAGAAGATACAATCTGTGTAGATTTCAGTGCATTCTGTGAATATTCAAATTTGCATCATCCCATCTATGAAGCTGAATTGCACCGTAGCAGTTATAATTGGCGCATGTGGACCTAAGAGGTTTCTATAGGATCTGCAGCGGCGCCATCGTGACATAACACTGAGGTCATAGATGGGATTTTATTAGAATATAAATTGTGTCGTCAGCAGGAACCTCTCAATCATTTGACTCCACATTGAGGGATGTAAAGCTTCAATTACAGATCTATATAGAAGCCGAGAACTCAGAGCCTCACTTTATGCACAAGAAACGCTACAAAAATCACAAGGAACAGAAACGGTTAAATATTGAACCCAAAAAATTACAAAGAATTAATTTTAGGCAAACGCCCATTGTTTGGGAAAACCAGGGGACGTGCGCAGAGATCAGGTTGGAGTGATTGACATGTGGAATGATTTTTTGGGATTATATAAATATATTAATATTAAAGAGGAAAGATAAATGCTTTTTTTCTGCTGGAAGCTTTGTGCTGAGCGAGTCCTCATGTTGACTGTGTTATGGTATGTCAATAGTCAAGTTCACAGATGCCCCAACATCGATACCACAGATGCCCCAACATCGATACCACAGAAGCCCCAAAGTCAATACCACAGATGCACCATAGTTGATACCATAATTGATACCACAGATGCACCATAGTACAGTGGGGAAAAAAGTATTTAGTCAGCCACCAATTGTGCAAGTTCTCCAACTTAAAAAGCTGAGAGGCCTGTAATTGACATCATAGGTCGACCTCTATTATCAGTGGTCTGTGTGTCTCCCATTTTCTAATTATTGCTCCCATAGTTGATTTCTTCCCACCAAGCTGCTTGCCTATTGCAGATTCAGTCTTCCCAGCCTGGTGCAGGACCACAATTATATTTCTGGTGTCCTTCCACAGCTCTTTGGTCTTCACCATAGTGGAGTTTAGAGTGTGACTGTTTGAGGTTGTGGACAGGTGCCTTTTATACTGATAAGTTCAAACAGGAGCCATTACTACAGGTAATGAGTGGAGGACAGAGGAACCTCTTACAGAAGAAGTTACAGGTCTGTGAAAGCCGGAAATCCTGCTTGTTTGTAGATGACCAAATACTTATTTTCCACCATAATTTGCAAATAAATTCTTTCCAGATCAGACATTGGGATTTTCTGGGTTTGTTTCCTCATTTTGTGTCTCATAGTTGAGGTCGACCTATGATGTCACTTACAGGCCTCGCTCATCAAGTGGGAGAACTTGCACAATTGGTGACTGACTAGATACTTTTTTTCCCCACTATATATACCACAGTCAATACCACAGATGCCCCATAGTCTATATCACAGATGCCCCATAGTCCATACCATAGGTTCCCCATAGACAATACCACAGATGCCCCATAGTAGATACCACAGATGCACCATATTATATACCACAGGTGCCTAGTATATACCATACTACAGGTGTCCAATACTACATACCACAGGTGTCCCATCATCCAAACCACAAATGCCTCACACTCCATACTACAGGTGCCCAGTACTACATACAACAGATGTCCATAGTACATACCACAGACGCCCCATAGTCCGTACCACAGGTGCCCTATAGTCTATACCACAAGTGATCATAGTCCATACCACAATTGTTCAAAGTCTATACTACAGATGCCCTAAAGTCCATACCATAGATGCCCTAGAGTCTATACCACAGATGCCCCATAGTCCATACCACATGTGCCCATAGTCTATACCACAGATGCCCCATAGTCCATACCACATGTGTCCCATAGTCATCCACACATCCCCATAGTCCTATACCACAATGCCCATAGTCCATACCACATGTGCCCATAGTTTATATCACAGATGCCCCATAGTACATACCACACATGCCCCATAGTCCATACCACATGTGCCCATAGTCTATACCACAGATGCCCCATAGTACATACCATAGATGTCCTATAGTCCATACCACAGATGCCCCATAGTCCATACCACATGTGCCCATAGTCTATACCACAGATACCCCATAGTCTATACCACACATGCCCCATAGTCCATACCACATGTGCCCATAGTTTATATCACAGATGACCCATAGTCTATACCACACATGCCCCATAGTCCATACCACATGGGCCCATAGTCTATACCACAGATGCCCCATAGTACAAACCATAGATGTCCTATAGTCCATACCACAGATGCCCCATAGTCCATACCACATGTGCCCATAGTCTATACCACAGATGCCCCATAGTCCATACCACATGTGCCCATAGTCTATACCACAGATGCCCCATAGTACATACCATAGATGCCCCATAGTCCATACCACATGTGCCCATAGTCTATATCACAGATGCCCCATAGTACATACCACACATGCCCCATAGTCCATACCACATGTGCCCATAGTCTATACCACAGATGCCCCATAGTCCATACCACATGTGCCCATAGTCTATAGCACAGATGCCCTATAGTCCATAAAGATTCTCGTCATACCAAAAATGCCCATAGTCCATACCACATGTCCCATAGTCTTACCACAGATGCCCCATAGTAATACCATAGATGCCTATAGTCCATACCACATGATGCCCATAGTCAATACCACATGTGCCCATAGTGTATACCACAGATGCCCCATAGTCCATACCACATGTGCCCATAGTCTATACCACAGATTCCCCATAGTCCATACCACATGTGCCCATAGTCCATACCATAGATGCCCATAGTCTATACACAGGTGCCCACTAGTCCATACCACATATGCCCTATATCCATACCACAGAGTCCCACAAGTTTCACTGATGCCTAGAGTTTATAGTCCCTACATTGGATGACCCCCATATCTGTCCTAGCATGATGCCCATAGTGCTATAGCACAGAATGCCCCCATAGCTCATTGACCACAGTTTCTCCATTCATCATACCTGATCCCCAATATGTACATACCATAAATGCCCCTTAGATGGCCAACCACAAAGTCCCTAACAAGTGTTTTTCACTGATGCCTTAGATTTATAGACCCTACAGTGTTTGGATGACCCCCGAGTATCTGTCCTAGATGTTCCCATTGTGCTTTTCACAAATGCCCCCAACATATTGACTACAAATTTGCTTCATTTTTCACTCATGTCCCCAATATGTCTATCATAGGTTCCCATAGATTATCTACCACTTCTACACACAGTCCAGGCTGCAGACACCAAATACAAATTTGTTTAAAGTGCCTTCAACATAAACCCCACAATCCATTTAGTTAACTGTCCACGGATCGCCTGCCTTAGATGCCCCATAAAAATCCATCCCAACCTACCATGGAAGGTCCAATATGTGTGCAAAAGATTAAGCTAAGGTCAACAACGTGGAGCACTATAGGGAAGGTGCACACGTCACAGGGCAAGGCAGGAGCGAAGGTCAGAGTGTCAGATAGTGAAACTGGAGTCATAAAGGAAAAAACAAGGGTAATGCTACAAGTGGTCCAGGGTCACAGCCCTGAGGGTCAGGAGAGGTCTGAAGGGTAGTGCCTCCTGATATGGATCACCAGTGGTGACCTCATTGGCAGCACTAAGTACAATGGCAGCTGGACATAGATGAGAAGGGGAAGCAGGAGCCAGGGAAAATTACGAAAATAAGGATTGACCCCTCTACATTAACCCCAATTGTTCTCAAGGGATCTTCTAAAGACTTTGCAGCTCATTGTATTTGTATGAGGTTGGGATGTAAAGCCACCCATAACTGAGGACGATATCCCAGGGTCTTTATCAGCCGTAGCTTTACACAGTATCAGACTATTTAGTACATAATTGCACCATTTATTTCATCAGCACAAGCGCCCGACCTCACATTCATCCACATTAAGCTTCATCTGCCACGTGTCCTCTCCAGCCTCCAAAGTCCCTGGATCCCTCTGTGATATTCTATTATCCTCCTTACAGAGCTTTGTATCATTGGCAAATATCGCAATTCTGCTCTGTAAGCCGTCTTCAAGATCATTAATAAATATATTATAATCCTGACCCTGTGGAACCCAACTAGCAGCTGTGACCTCTACCATACTAACCCCTGTGATGCCCCATTAGTACTGCGACCCCTCCAATACTGACCCCTGTGGTACCCAACTAGTAAAAGGGACCCCTCCAATACTGACCCCTGTGATGCCCCACTAGTACTGTGACCCCTCCAATACTAACCCCTGTGGTTCCCACTAGTAACTGTGACTCCTCCAATACTGACCCCAGTGGAACCCAACTAGCAGCTGTGACCCCTACAATACTGACCCCAGTGGACCCCAACTAGCAGCTGTGACCCCTACAATACTGACCCCTGTGATGCCCCACTAGTAACAGGGACTCCTCCAATACTGACCCCTGTGATGCCCCACTAGTAACAGGGACTCCTCTTATACTGACCCCTGTGATGCCCCACTAGTAACAGGGACTCCTCCAATACTGACCCCTGTGATGCCCCACTAGTAACAGGGACCCCCCCCAATACTGAACTCCTGTGGTTCCTCACTAGTAACGTGACTCCTCCAATACTGACCCTGTGGTCCCACTGTAAAGTGTGACCCCTCCAATACCTACCCCTGTGGTACCCCAACTAGTAACAAGGCCACCCCACATACTGACCCCTGTGGTCCCCACCACTAATGTGACATCTCCAATACTGACCCCTGTGGTCCCCACTAGTATCTGTGACATCTCCAATACTGACCCCTGAGGTCCCCACTAGTATCTGTGACATCTCCAATACTGATCCCTGTGGTCCCCACTAGTATCTGTGACATCTCCAATACTGACCCCTGAGGTCCCCACTAGTATCTGTGCCCCCCCCAATACTGACCCCTGGAGTACCGCACTAGTAAAAGTGACCCCTCCAATACTGACCCCTGTGTCCCAACTAGTAACTGTTGACCCCTCAATCACTAACCCCCTGTGGCCCACTAGTAACGTGCACCTCCAATATGACCCAGTGGAACCCAACTAGCAGCTGTGACCCCTACAATACTGACCCCTGTGATGCCCAACTAGCAGCTGTGACCCCTCCAATACTGACCCCTGTGATGCCCCACTAGTACTGTGACTCCTCCAATACTGACCCCTGTGGTCCCCACTAGTAAAAGGGACCCCTCCAATACTGACCCCTGTGATGCCCCACTAGTACTGTGACTCCTCCAATACTGACCCCTGTGGTCCCCACTAGTAACAGGGCCCCCCCCCCCACGACTGCCACCTGTGGTGCCTCACAAGTACCAGTGCCCCGTCCAATACTGACCCTGTGGTCCTCACTAGTAAAAGTGACCCCTCCAATACTCACCCCTGTGGTCCCCACTAGTAACAGTGCCCACCCCAAATACTGACCCCTGTGGTCCCCACCAGTAATGTGACCTCTCCAATACTGGTCCTTGTGGTCCCCACTAGTAACTGTGACTCCTCCAATACTAACCCCTGAGGTACCCCACTAGTAACTGTGACCCCTCTAATACTGACCCCTGTGGTCCCCACTAGTAACTGTGACCCTCTAATACTGACCCCTGTGGTCCCCACTAGTTACTGTGACCCTGGCAATACTGAACCCTGTAGGACACCACTAGTAACTGTGACCCCTCTAATACTGACCCCTGTGGTCCCCTCTAGTAACTGTGACCCCTGCAATACTGACCCCTATGGTCCCCACTACTAACAATGACCCCCCAATACTGTCCCCTGGAGTACCCCCCTAGTAAAAGTGACCTCTCCAATACTGACCCTTGTGGTACTCCACTGGTAACAGTGACCCCTCTAATACTGACCCCTGTGGTCCCCACTATTAACTGTGACCCCTTCAATACAGACCCCTGTGGTCCCCACTAGCAACTGTAACCCCTCTAATACAGACCCCTGTGGTCCCCACTGGAAACTGTAACCCCTCTAATACAGACCCCTGTGGTCCCCACTGGAAACTGTAACCCCTCTAATACAGACCCCTGTGGTCCCCACTAGAAACTGTAACCCCTCTAATACAGACCCCTGTGGTGGCCACTAGTAACTGTGACCTATCAAGTAATGTACCATTGGTATCCCCACCTCATGTTTCTACAAAGAGCCCAAGTTGTGACCACTTTGGAAATATTCCCCATTTTAATTTGTACCACTTTGTCCCCTATCTAAATGCCCTTCTAATACAGAACCCCTGTGAGTCCCCAGGAACTGTATAACCTGGTCAATATACAGAACCCCCCTGTGGTCGTCAATGGAAACGTCATCCCTTCTTACAGACCCTGTGGTCTCATGAATTGTAACTCTTATACAGACCCTGTGGTCCACAACATAGAATGTAAAACCTCTATTACAGAACAATGTGGTCCCCATGAAACTGTAACCCCTCTAATACAGACCCCTGTGGTGGCCACTAGTAACTGTAATCCCTCTAATACAGACCCCTGTGGTGGCCACTAGAAACTGTAACCCCTCCAATACAGACCCCTGTGGTGGCCACAGTAACTGTTTAATCCTCTAAACAGACCCCCCGTGTGGCCCCTAGCAACTGTAACCCCTCTAATACTGACCCCTGTGGTGGCCACTAGCAACTGTAACCCCTCTAATACTGACCCCTGTGGTCCTCACTAGCAACTGTAACCCCTCTAATACTGACCCCTGTGGTCCCCACTAGCAACTGTGACCAAATCAGAGTATGTTCCATTTATAACCACCCTCTGTTTTCTATCAAAGAGCCAATTGTGAACCCATTTACAAATATTTTCCCCCATTCTCAATGTTGTCACCAATCTTTTATGTGCTGACCTCCACATAGACACTGGTCAGATGAGTGACAGAACCTCCCACAGCTGGGCTGGTGCTGTGTTACAAGGGTCAGGACTGGCCTCATCCCATTCTTCTAACTTTCTCAAGTGTCTTGTTCAGCAGTTTTTAGATCTTTATCCTGAGTCGGAATCAATCAATCGCATAGAATTTATAAAATGCTTCAATTACACAACAGAAGTGTCTCAGTCCTGAGCGCAATATTTCCCTTCTTCTGCTCTAAACCTTATGGAGAAGCCCCAGTCCTAAATCTTTAGCTAATGATCCGCGCTGGAGGCCCGGCCACTCTGTAGCCATTGATTTCTGCAGCAGTGGAGTAAAGGAGATTGATTCTAATGTTCTTTATAACACAATTACACCTCGTGCAGCCGCTGCCTCGTCAGACGCCTCTGCAGGCTCCGTTAGCTTTCAGCAACTTTAATTTGATTAGAAATAATTTGTTCAGGGAAAGAGTGAAAAGTGAAAGGATTTATGAATCGGAGAGAACGAATTCAATGTAGAGGACGAGGTAACAGCGGCGAATGATCCCGCAATACCAGAGCCATCACAGACGCCATAACCATCTATAACAAGTAATGGGCTGTATGTGTGCTGGGAGGGGGAGCGGCATCTATCTATCTATCTATCTATCTATCTATCTATCTATCTATCCCATATCTATCTATCTATCTATCTATCTATCTATCCCATATCTATCTATCCCATATCTATCTATACCATATCTATCTATCCATCTCCTATCTAATCTATCTATCTCCTATCTATCCCATATTTATTTATCTATCTCTCATATCTATCTATTTTTCTATCTCCTATCTAATCTATCTATCTATCTATCTCCTATCTATCTATCTATCTATCTATCTATCTATCTATCTATCTATCTATATCTATCTATCTATCTATCTATCTATCTATCCCTATCTATTTCTATCTATCTATCTCCTATCTATCTATCTATCTATCTATCTATCTATCTATCTATATCTATCTCCTATCTATCTATCTATCTATCTATCTATTATCTCCTATCTATCTATCTATCTATCTATCTATCCCATATCTATTATCTATTATTATCTATCTATCTCATATCAATCTATTATCTTCTATCTAATATCATTCTATCTATTATTATTTAATCTATTATTATCTATCTCATATCTATCTTCCCATTTATTTCTATTAAGGCAAGAGGGGACAAAGAAAAGGCGACAATAGTGAAGGTGTAAGGGTTTTCAAAGTAAGGCAAAGGAAAAAATCTAACCGATGTGGGTTGTGCTGAAAAATCGAGGCACAACACTCTTTAAGCTTGTTGGTGTGGGCTTTTCCCATAACCCCTAAACGGCAGCCCGCGATCCCTTCTCCCCCTCGGGAACGTACGGGGGTTGAATGTAGAGAGGTACTAAGCAAAAAATGGGAAGGGAAAAGCGGGGGAGTGCTATAGGAAAACGCAGTTTCACTTCAATTTATTTAAAGAAGTGTTTTACTTTATTAAACTAGGAGGGAATTTACCCCCTCACGTAAAAAACAAACACTAAGAAAGCCCTACGCGTTTCACGCTCAAACTGGTGTTTCATCAGATGCCTCTGATGAAGCGCCAGTTTAAGCGTGAATCACGTAGGGATTTTTTTTAGTGTTTGTTTTTTTTTACGTGAGGTGGAAATTTCCCCTCACTATTTTAAATAAAGAAAACATTCTTTAAAATTAAAGTTCCCCTTTCCCCCCTACCCCCTTTTTTTTATTCCTATCTTCTTTTCTATTATCTCCTATCTTTTTTCTATCTATCTATTATCTAACTTATCTTCTCATATCTATCTATCTCTCCCAATATCCTATCTATCTATCTATCTATTCTATCAAATCCATATCTACCCTTTTCTATTTCATCATATCTATCTATCTATCTATCTATCTATCTATCTATCTATCTACTTATCCACTGTATACTTGTTAGCGGAGGATGCATTGACCTCCCAGCCCGGTTTGCTTATTGGTGATCTGTAAGTGTTAGGTCATCTTCTAAATGTCAGAGCACCTCGCATGGGGGATTAAGTAGTTCTCCCTCACCTTCTGTCTCGCTCTGTCTATAGTTATCACCAACGTTTTGTGCTACACAGAGACTTTCTGTATAGTTTTAGTAGAATACATGGCCAGGAGGTGACAGCTCCTCAATAAATCCCCCTCGATAGAGGTTTGGGGGGCAACGCAGTTAAAGAAAATGGTACTGTATAGGAGTAAGTTGATGGCCTTTTACTATCTACTACTCCAGAATGTGGGTTTTCTGATATGTGGCGGTATTATCGATACCTTAAAGGGGTGTTGCCGGACCGATCAATGCTCGTTAGTCCATCGGACACACATACAGCTGAAGAGACAGAAAAAGCCTCCCTCAGCTTATACTCTAGTATATATGTTATACAAGTTCTATGTATCCAAAATACAAATCACCTCACCTTAAAGCGTTGGCTCTTCCAGGAGTTTGTGATGAAGGGGGAGGGGAGTTTATGTGACTGTGGTGTTTCCGGACCTGGGGATTATGTCCACAGGAGTGGGGGGGGGGGGAGTCTGTGATCCTGCTCAAGTGTAAGTAGAATTTCCCTGCTGTATTTGTTGTAATCACTGCAGGATGAGCTCAATCAGAGCTGTGTGTAATGTGCATGTAGCAGTGCCTTATGTGTGTAATGTGCATGTAGCTGAGCTGTGTGTGTAATGTGACTAATTACTGGGGACAGCTCTACTTAGCTAATTAGCACTACCTGGCTAATTACTGGGGACAATCATTTCATACATGGTGGCACCAAGTCCTCTAGTTGCTGCTTTTTGCTATGGCTGTCTGTTCTGGTTAATGAAGGGGCATCACTTGCTGCATTTCCCACCCTAGGCTTATACTCGAGTCAATACGCTTTCATAGTTTTTTGTGGTAAAATTAGGTACCTCGGCTTATATTCAGGTCGGCTTATACTCGAGTATATATGGTAACTTTTATGGTATGATATAATTAATTAATTGGATGTAAAATGTAATGGAAGAAATCATACGATCAACAGATGGCAAGGTATTGGTAGTTTAAGGTTGCTGACTATAAAAGTCAGAGACTCAGTTTGTCAAGTCGGTCATGGTGTGGCGGTTTAATCTGCTGTTTGCATATTTCTCTCATTTTTGGGATAGTTGAGTCAGCAAGATCCACTGTAAAGTAAAGGAATGGCCTGGGAGATTCTCGTTTGTTACTGGAAAGGAAAATGTGAAAAATACTGCATTGGTAGAACTGAGTTAAATAATTTTGCCTCCACTCTGTATAAAGATGTCTAATGTGCCTAACGAATGCCTAACATGAGGGGTGTTCCGGGGGTGTTCTGGGGGCATCGCACCACACTCGTAATATTAGACATTATGAATGCGGCGGCAAAACCGGGCTTATGTCGGACAGGCAGACTTGTCACTGGATTGCCTGGGTGAGGGTCCCCCGTGGACAGGATTTGTTTGGGGAAAAAAATGCCAAAATTTTCTAATTACCCGTGCTAATAAAAAGTAATTTCTGAATTAAAAACTGTATAAAATTAAATTCTTTACTTTAATAAAAATGTTTTATAAATTAATTAAAAAAATATAATTTTCCCAAAAAAAAATAAAAAAGTATTTAAAATTAAATTTAATCTAAATTAAATTTTACTTAAATAACCCATGAGGATGTTGTTCAGATTTTTAAATTTTTAAAAATTTTACTACTTTTAAAAATTTAAATGATTTTTTGCTGCTCTACCTTTATTTACATACAGCAAAAGGGCCCCCCAGCACAGGTATTGCTGGGCCTGTGGTCCCCAAGAGGATCGTCCCATATTTCTATTCACTGCTCTATAATTTTCCTTTTTTTCCGCCTATCTATGGCCCTTTTTCTGTTTGGGCATACTTATGGCCCTTTAAATTCGTAAGCGTGAAACACCAAGCGGGCCGGGAATTTTTGACCCATTTATTAAAAAAACCACTTTCATACATTTAACCATTTTTTTCATGAAAAATAGATGGAAAAATTGGGCCCTTAATCCGCCTAGTTCCAAATTCGTATGGTTTTTCTATTAGTCCTGTTATGGCCTAGGCAGGGGTGTAATGGGGGTGTACAGGCAGGTCAAAGGCCTTATTAGGATACTGGCTGCTATGGCATCCGTCCGACACCCCATGATGTCGGGGTTCCTAATTCACTTAGACCCTGCAACTGCAATTGCCATGGTGTCTAAAGGGTTTTTAACAGAAGAGTAAGTGTTTTCCGCTCTGTGAGAGCGGTGGGGGGCCACCTGAAAAACCCAAAACCCAAAACCTGCCCTGTAAGGAGATGGCTCAGTGAGTGAACCCGCTCCATAGCTCCTGACTATTTCTGTGAGACCCATGTTTAAAAGGGCTGAGCGATTGATAATACAGAGTTCTGTGGACCCCCGTTAAGGGGGTGAGCAGATTGAAATACAGATTCTGTGGACCCCCGTTTATAGAGGAGGGGAAACTGAGCAGATTTTATAAAAAGCATTCTGGAGACCCAGTTATAGAGGGTGAGCAGATTGATATATACGATTCTGTGAGGGCCCATGTTATAAGGGCTGAGCAGATTGATTTACAGTGTTCTTGGACCCATGTTATAGAGGAGCTGAGCAGATTGATATATACAGCAGTTCTGTGAGACCCATGTTATAGAGGAGGGGTGAGCGATTGTTTTTTATACGCATTCTGGAGACCCATTTATAGGGAGCTGAGCAGATTGATTTTCGTTTCTGTGAGCCATGTTATGGGGGGGGAGCGAGCAGATTTATTAAAAGGTTCGTGAACATGTTTTTGGGGGGGGAGCGAGCGATTTTTTATTACAGCGTTTTGAGAAAATGTTTTTTAAGAGGAAGGGGTGAGCAGTTTTTATATTACAGAGTTCTGTGAGGGGCCAAAGTTATAGAGGAGTGAGGATTGTATATCAGATTCTGTGAGACCCCTGTTATAAAAGGGCTGAGCAGATTGATATATACAGCAGTTCTGTAGACCATTTAAGAGGAGCTGAGCAGTTGATATATAAGAGTTCCCGTGGACCCATGTTAAAGGAGGAAGTGAGAATTGATTATACGCAGTTCTGTGAGCCCAATTTATGAGGGGGGGCGGCAGATTGATTATACGATTCTGTGAGACCCCCGTTATTAGGGGGAGCTGACAGATTTTAAAATCAGAGTTCTGTGAGAATGTTTAAGGGGGGCTGAGCAAAATTGATTTTTACAGATTTTGTGAGACCATGTTTAGAGGGGGGAGTGAGCAGATTGTTTATACGAATTCTTGAGAACCTGTTTAGAGGAGCTGAGCAGATTTTATATACGAGTTCTTTTTGAGACCCATGTTATAGAGGAGGAGCGTTTATATTACAGCAGTTCTTGGACCCTGTTATAGAGGAAGGAGTGAGCGATTGATATAACACAGTTCTGTGAGACCCCTTTTTAAAGGGGAGGGCGAGCGATTGGGTATATACAGCAGTTCTTGGGGACCCTGTTATAAGGGGAGGGCTGGCGATTGATATATAAGCTTTATAGACCCAGTTTTAAGGAGGAGGAGTGAGCAATTGATATATAAGAGTTCTTAGACCCCTGTTTAAGAGGAGCTGAGCAGATTGTATATACACATTCTGTGGCCCATGTTTAAGGAAATGAGCGATTGAAATATGAGTTTGTGGCCCTGTTATAGGGATGAGGAAAATTTATTATAAGCAGTTCTGGGGCCCATGTTATAAGAGGAGGAGAGATTGATAATCAGGTTCTGTGGACCGGGTTTTAAGAGGAAGGGGCGAGCAGTTGAAAAACCAGTTCTGTGGCCCCTGTTATAGAGGGCTGAGCAATTGATATTACAGGTTCTGTGAGCCCTTTATAAAAAGGAGCGAGCAGATTGATATATACAGGGTTCTGTTGAACCCATGTTTTAGAGGAGTGAGCAGATTTAATTACAGCGCTTTGAGGGGCCCATGTTTTAGAGGAGGGGGAGCTGAGAGATTGAAAAAACAGCTTTTTTTGGGAAACCCCCTGTTTTTGGAGGAGTTTAGCAATTGATATAACACAGTTTTGTGAGACCCCTTTAAAGGGGAGGTGAGGATTGATATTAAGGTTCTGTGAGAACCCATGTTATAAGGGGGGCTGAGGATTTTATATACAGCGTTTGTGAACCCTGTTATAGAGGGTGAGAGATTGATATATCAGCAGTTCTTTGGAACCCATGTATAGAGGAGGATGGGAGGATTATTAGTTCTGTGAGACCCATTTTTATAGAGGGGAGCTGGCGATTGTTATAAGTATTCTGTGGGGACCCATTTTTATAGAGGAGGGGAGCAGTTGATTATACAGCATTTTCTGGGACCATTTATGGGGAGGAGCTGAGGTTTGATATTTTTCAGCTTCTGTGAACCCATTTTTGGGAGGAGGAGCGAGCAGATTGTTTTAATACAGATTCGTGAGACCCATGTTAAGAGAAGGAGTGGCAGATTGATATAACAGTAGCTGGGGAGCCCTGTTATAGAGGGGAGGACCAATTTTGTTATATACAGCAGTTTGTGAGACCCATGTTAAGGAGAACGAGCAGATTGATTTTCGCAGTTCTGTGAGACCCTTGTTTGGGAGCTGGGCAGTTTGTTTTTTACAGTTTTTCTGTGAGCCCTTGTTTAGAGGGGATGAGAAATTGTTATTTTCTATGGGGAAAGTTTAAAAACTTGGAGTTTTTTATTTAAATCCCCTTTTTCTTCGGGTTAAGGATCCAGTGGGGGACTTATCAGTGTTAAAAGTTCCCCTTGTATGGGAATGCAAAAAGGAGGGTCAAAAATGATAACCCCGCCCATTAAAATGTTAACCAGTAGGTGGTCTTATCAGGCAAGACCTATGACTATGAACGATATTACCTGGTTTGTGGGGTGACACTCTCAAGTTAAGGGATGGTCCTGGGGTCAGTTCGGACCTTACAGCCTGCAGTGTTATGCAGGTCTGCATTAGACAATAGCCAGCTGAACCATGGATCTTGGTGGACGGTCTGTTGTGTGGAGCCTCCTGAGTGTCTGGGTCATGTTAAATTTCAACACCTGATCCTTTTGTCTCTCTAGAGATAAGAGGAGCCTGGAAGCTGCTCTCCCCAGTCTCCCCACTGACAGCTCCTGCACCAGCCATTCCCCAATCTCCCCACTGAAAGCTCCTGCACCAGCCATTCCCCAATCTCCCCACTGAAAGCTCCTGCACCAGCCATTCCCCAATCACCGCACTGAAAGCTCCTGCACCAGCCATTCCCCAATCTCCCCACTGAAAGCTCCTGCACCAGCCATTCCCCAATCACCGCACTGAAAGCTCCTCCACCAGCCATTCCCCAATCTCCCCACTGAAAGCTCCTGCACCAGCCATTCCCCAATCACCGCACTGAAAGCTCCTGCACCAGCCATTCCCCAATCTCCCCACTGAAAGCTCCTGCACCAGCCATTCCCCAATCTCCCCACTGGAAGCTCCTGCACCAGCCATTCCCCAATCTCCCCACTGGAAGCTCCTGCACCAGCCATTCCCCAATCTCCCCACTGAAAGCTCCTGCACCAGCCATTCCCCAATCACCGCACTGAAAGCTCCTCCACCAGCCATTCCCCAATCTCCCCACTGAAAGCTCCTGCACCAGCCATTCCCCAATCTCCCCACTGAAAGCTCCTGCACCAGCCATTCCCCAATCTCCCCACTGAAAGCTCCTGCACCAGCCATTCCCCAATCTCCCCACTGAAAGCTCCTGCACCAGCCATTCCCCAATCTCCCCACTGAAAGCTCCTGCACCAGCCATTCCCCAATCTCCCCACTGAAAGCTCCTGCACCAGCCATTCCCCAATCACCGCACTGAAAGCTCCTGCACCAGCCATTCCCCAATCCCCCCTGAAGCTCCCTCACCGCCAAATTTCCCCCAATCACCGCACTGAAAGCTCCTGCACCAGCCATTCCCCAATCTCCCCACTGGAAGCTCCTGCACCAGCCATTCCCCAATCTCCCCACTGAAAGCTCCTGCACCAGCCATTCCCCAGTCTCCCCACTGGAAGCTCCTGCACCAGCCATTCCCCAATCTCCCCACTGGAAGCTCCTGCACCAGCCATTCCCCAGTCTCCCCACTGGAAGCTCCTGCACCAGCCATTCCCCAATCTCCCCACTGAAAGCTCCTGCACCAGCCATTCCCCAATCACCGCACTGAAAGCTCCTCCACCAGCCATTCCCCAATCACCGCACTGAAAGCTCCTGCACCAGCCATTCCCCAATCACCGCTCTGGAAGCCTCTCACCGCCATTCACCCCAATCTCAGCACCCTGAAAGCTCCATGCACAACGCATTCCCCACCATCTATCCCCACTGGGAAACTCCTGCACCAGCCATTTCCCAATAACACCACTGAAAGCTCCTGCACCAGCCATTCCCCACTCTCCCCACTGACAGCTCCTACACCAGCCATTCCCCAATCTCCCCACTGGAAGCTCCTGCACCAGCCATTCCCCAGTCTCCCCACTGGAAGCTCTTGCACCAGCCATTCCCCAGTGTCCCCACTGGAAGCTCCTACACCAGCCATTCCCCAATTTCCCCACTGGAAGTTCCTGCACCAGCCATTCCCCAATCTCCCCACTGAAAGCTCCTGCACCAGCCATTCCCCAATCTCCCCACTGAGAGCTCCTGCACCAGCCATTCCCCAATCTCCCCACTGAAAGCTCCTGCACCAGCCATTCCCCAATCTCCCCACTGAAAGCTCCTGCACCAGCCATTCCCCAATCTCCCCACTGAAAGCTCCTGCACCAGCCATTCCCCAATCTCCCCACAGAAAGCTCCTGCACCAGCCAATTCCCAATCTCCCCACAGAAAGCTCCCACCAGCCATTCCCCAATCACCGCACTGAAAGCTCCTGCACCAGCCAATTCCCAATCTCCCCACTGAAAGCTCCTGCACCAGCCAATCCCCAATCACCCCACTGAAAGCTCCTACACCAGCCCTTCCCCAATCTCCCGCACTGAAAGCTCCTGCACCAGCCATTTCCCAATCTCCCCACTGAAAGCTCCTGCACCAGCCATTCCCCAATCCCCACTGAAAGGCTCCTGCACAGCCATTTTCCCCCAAACTCCCCACTGAAAGCTCCTCCCCCAGCCCTTCCCCAATCCCGCACTGAAGCTCCTACACCAGCCATTCCCCAATCACCGCTCTGAAAGCTCCTACACCAGCCATTCCCCAATCTCCACTGAAAGCTCCTCCACAGCCATTCCCCAATCTCCCACTGAAAACTTTCACCACCATTCCCCAATCCCCACTGAAGTACCTGCACCAGCCATTCCCAAAACTCCCCACTGAGCTCCTTCCAGCCATTCCCCAATCACCGCACTGAAAGCTCCTGCACCAGCCATTCCCCAATCTCCCACTGAAGCTCCTGCACCCGCCTTCCCCAATCATCGCCACTGAAAGCTCCTCCAAACCCGCCATTCCCAATCTCCTGAAAGCTCCTGCACCAGCCAATTCCCCAATCACCGCACTGAAGCTCCTCCACCCAAACCATTCCCAATCCACCGCCTGAAGCTCCTGCACCAGCCATTCCCCAATCTCCCCACTGAAAGCTCCTGCACCAGCCATTCCCCAATCTCCCCACTGAAAGCTCCTGCACCAGCCATTCCCCAATCACCGCACTGAAAGCTCCTGCACCAGCCATTCCCCAATCACCGCACTGAAAGCTCCTGCACCAGCCATTCCCCAATCTCCCCACAGAAAAACCCTCCCCCAGCATTCCCCCGTTCCCCATGGAACTCCGCACCGCCATTCCCCAGTCTCCCCACTGGAAGCTCCTGCACCAGCCATTCCCCATTCTCCCCACTGGAAGCTCCTGCACCAGCCATTCCCCAGTCTCCCCACTGGAAGCTCCTGCACCAGCCATTCCCCAGTCTCCCCACTGGAAGCTCCTGCACCAGCCATTCCCCAGTCTCCCCACTGGAAGCTCCTGCACCAGCCATTCCCCAATCACCGCACTGACAGCTCCTGCACCAGCCATTCCCCCCAAACTCCCCACTGAAAGTCCTGACCCAGCCCTTCCCCCAATTTCCCCCCTGGATGCTCCGGCACCAGCCATTCCCCAATCACCGCACTGAAAGCCCTGCACACCTTCCCCAATCTCCCATGGAAGCTCCTGCACCAGCCCTTCCCAATCTCCCCCGAAAGCTCCTGCACCAGCCATTCCCCAATCACCCCACTGAAAGCTCCTGCACCAGCCATTCCCCACTGAAAGCTCCTGCACCAGCCATTCCCCAATCTCCCCACTGAAAGCTCCTGCACCAGCCATTCCCCAATCACCGCACTGACAGCTCCTGCACCAGCCATTCCCCAATCACCGCACTGAAAGCTCCTGCACCAGCCATTCCCCAATCTCCCCACTGAAAGCTCCTGCACCAGCCATTCCCCAATCACCGCACTGAAAGCTCCTGCACCAGCCATTCCCCAATCTCCCCACTGAAAGCTCCTGCACCAGCCATTCCCCAATCACCGCACTGAAAGCTCCTGCACCAGCCATTCCCCAATCACCGCACTGAAAGCTCCTGCACCAGCCATTCCCCAATCTCCCCACTGAAAGCTCCTGCACCAGCCATTCCCCAATCACCGCACTGAAAGCTCCTGCACCAGCCATTCCCCAGTCTCCAAGCAAGCCGGCTTTTGGCTGAATGCGTTCCGCTGCCACCTGTTGCAGGTATATGGCCCCCCTGAGACGCTCCTTGTCTGTGGTGTCAGTATAACCTGCCTGTAATTACCTAGCAATGCTGTGAGGGGACAGGTGATTGCCCAGGCAGTAAATCTCTGTGTAAACACTAGGGTAGAGCTGTAAATGACAAAGGAGCATGGGTCATTCATGTAGCACAAAGCAGCGGAGGTAAAATCTGCACGTGGGGTGATATCTCCACTTCCTCCCCCTCAGGCTTGGTCTACAAAGACTAAAAATCCCAGAAACATTCAGTCACAGCACAACTTATAGGGAGCCTGTCCCATTGTACGTGGTATGTGATCTGCAGGCAGCATGTGAGAGAGCAGGAGGGGCTGAGCGGATTCATACATTGTTCTGTGGAGAAAGATTCTGCGAAACTTATCATTTATTCATTTTAATCTCTGCTATTCTGGGTTCAGGAGTCCAGTAGGCGGTGCTATCAGTGATTGACAGCCTTCCTTATATGAGAGCGCATCAGAGAGAGGTTTCAATCACTGATTAGATTGCCCACTGCGATCCTTAACCCAGAATAACAGAGATTAAATGTAATAAACTCCAAATTCTAAATTTTTTGCTACAAAGCAGTATATCAATCGGCTCAGCTCCGCCTTCTCTATAACATGGGGTCCGCAGGTCAGATAACATGTTCAGTGTGACAGGTTCTTTTGAACCCCTTACTGACATTTGAAGTAATCTTATATCAAGAGTCCAGTAGGCGATGTTATCAGTGATTGACAGTCTTCCTTGTATGGGTTAAGGATTCCAGTAGGCAGTGTTATCAGTGATTGACAGCCTTCTTTGTATGGGTTAAAGAGTCCAGTAGGTGGTGTTATCAGTGATTGAAAGCCTTTCTTTTATGGGTTAAAGAGTCCAGTAGGCGGTGTTATCAGTGATTGACAGCTTTCCTTGTATGGGTTAAGGAGTCCAGTGGGTGGCATTATCAATGATTTAAGGTTTACATATGGGCAGACGGGCCCCTTAGATTTCAAGTACTAGGTGTAACTTCAGTCTCTGCACTGCTTTTGGCCCCTTAGATTCCTAGTTCTAGGTGTAACCCCCTGTCCCTGAAGCCCTTTAGGCCCCTTAGATTTCAAGTATTAGGTATAACTACAGTCCCTGCACCCCTTTTGGCCCCTCAGATTCCTAGTTCTAGGTGTAACTCCCTGTCCCTGAAGCCCTTTAGGCCCCTTAGATTTCAAGTATTAGGTATAACTACAGTCCCTGCACCCCTTTTGGCCCCTTAGATTCCTAGTTCTAGGTGTAAACCCATCGTCCCTGAAGCCCTTTAGGCCCCTTAGATTTCAAGTATTAGGTATAACTACAGTCCCTGCACCCCTTTTGGCCCCTCAGATTCCTAGTTCTAGGTGTAACCCCCTGTCCCTGCACCCGTTTAGACCCCTTAGATTCCAAGTACTAGGTATAACCCCCTGTCCCTGCACCCCTTGTATCTATTACCCTCGCGATTCCCTTACAAGTAAGAAACTACCTAAAAGTATCTTATAAACAGTGTTACACTTCGGATTCATGTCAGTGTCAAATTGAATTAGAATCCGAGCAATTCCATTCACGTTGGCCCAAATCGAATTTTGGAGAGAAATGGCAAAAAAAAAAAAAAGTGTTCTAACCCAAAACTAATCTAAGCTTAGGGTTCCCCCAAGACACAGTTCCCTTCTTGCAATTGGTGTGTCCTAATTTCTGATCCAACTTCTCTTCATTGCTCCCAATGCGGTGTCACTTCTAGTCAAAGTCACTATTGTTAGTGATGTTGACCAGAAATAATGCCGCATCGGGAGCGACGAGGTGACGTCCAGAGAAAGAGAAGCCGAACTGAGGTGATGAGGTAATAACGAACGGGAGGTGAGGCCGCACTGGGAGCGAAAAGGGTACAGAGGTGTCGGGGAATGATAGGCTAACCCTAAAATGCTACTAAGAAGTCCTAACCCAAGCTTAGGGTTAGAGCAGTGGTCTTCAAACTGCGGCCCTCCAGCTGTTGGGAAACTACAACTCCCATCATGCCCACTGTTATAGATTATACAAATGCATGATGGGAGTTGTACTTTCCCAACAGCTGGAGGGCCGCAGTTTGAAGACCCCTGGGTTAGAGAGTAGGAGGGTTAGGAGTAGGACCAGAGAAAAAATTTGGTTTTCAGACGTGCCGAACCCGAATTGTTTCGCAAGTTTAGTCGAACCAGTTTTGAGCAGGGACTAATTCAAGCAACACTATAACGTACACTGAAAAAGTTTCTTGATGCCATAGTACGATGTTAGGTAACAGGAACATTGTGTAGCTTCGCTTGGAAGACATTGGAGGAGAAAAACTTGACCTCCACTTTGTGTTTTAATGGGTTTTTTGGGTCTGTATTTGTTTGTTTCCCAAAACTTTTTATAAAGGGAAAAACTACGTCAAAAAGGGAAGATTGAAGCGGGAGATAAAAAGTGACCCAAAGGGAAAGGAAAGGGAAACAGTGGAGAAAGCAGGTGGGAAGAAGGTGGAGAAGCAGGAAACCCTGGTCTGCTGCTTCTACAGGAAATTCAGGCTTTTTCCCAAATGAACCGGGCGACTTTATCCCAGTTTGTTTAATTTTAGTCGATACCTTAATAAAATTGTTCTAAATTCAATCACATGTTGTGTCTCAATGTTCCTAAAGTTTTGTAAATAATATAATGTGCGATGATCATTATATATTATTGTATGTTTTAATCATTATTGTACCTGTCCAAAAAATGCCTTTTTTTAATGTGTTTCACTTATAAATTTTAAAATATTGTACTTTTTGTCTATGAAAACCTTTTTTCATATTATCACTTTGGTTTTGGGTTACTATATTTTTATATTGCATTTTGGATTTGCATATTCATTGCACCCCTTTATATACCTTGCACTTTAAACCCTGTATTTGCTTAAAGAAAGGCTTTTTTAGCCAAAACGTGCTTTTGGACATTTTGGGGAAAAAAAAAGTTTTTTGCACTTTTTGAAAGGGAGTGCTGCATTTTTCCCCTTGGATATATATTATATATATATATATATATATTAAACAAAATTTATATATGTATATATATTTTTGTTTTTTATATATGTTTATATATATTTGTTTTAATATATTATATATTTTGTTATTTATGTATGTTTATATATTTTGTATTTTTTATATATATATATTATGTATATATTTGTAAAATTTTTATTATGTTTTTTATATTTTTATATTTAATAATTATTATATTTTTGGTATAATTATATATATAAAATGTTTATGTATAATATATGTTTATATTTATTTATATGTATTATATATTTTGTATATGTATATATAATTTATTTGTATTTTTAATATTATATATATTATATGTATATTTTTTATATTTGTATATGTAAATATATATGTTTATAATTTATATTGTATTAAATTTTATATAATTTTATTTATATATATTTTGTATATTTTTTGTATATATTTTTTTTATATATATAATATATATAATATATATTTTTTATATGCAGGAAGAATAAAAAAAGGGGGGGGGAGAGAGATGGCGGCTCTATGGGGAAATCCGTCTATAGCATTTTAAAAAAACCCCTTAAAAATAATTATTGGGGTTTGCTCCCCTTTGGTGTTGTGCAAAGTATTTTAGAGGCACAACACTCATAGGGAATAATACCCTAGGCTCTGTCTGAGCTCGAGAAAACGGGGAGCCGCTTTTGTCCTCTCCTCCGATTTCCCAAAAAAGGGGGACGGGTACAACGTAGGAAAAAAATGCACAAAATGCGATGGACCGGGCGTCGTCTTTGAATCAGACCTGTTTGGGGGGTACCCCCTTTTAAAAAAAACTTATGTTTTTCCATTTAAAATGCAAAAGGTTTTTAACCCCCAACATAAAACTGCAACACACACAACCGTTTTGGGGCCCCGAACCGGCACTTTTCAAAAAATTTTTGGGTCCCCATCATTTCATTTGGATCTCAGCAAGTTGTTTTAAAATAAAACCCTATGTATAACCTGATATGTCTTGCTTAAGGGAAAAAAACCATCCAAACAAGTAGTTGGGTTTAACCAACCCGTGGAGGTGTTGTTCCCAAAAATTTTTGCCTACTTGGAGGTCATTTAATAGGTTCCAAACTTGCAGGTTTAAAACAATTTCTCTCCATAGAGAAGGCATTGGAGCCGGCTCATATCTCCTTAAAGCCTTTCTGTCTTTTGGGAAAACCTTTCTTTTTGGAAACCCCTCCAAAAACCTCATTCAAAGCAGAACCAAATGTGTTTGTAAACAAATGTACCCATCTTACAGGCAGGATGTGGACATCGCTTGCAAATAGAATTTCTGCAAGCTACTAAAGTCTAGAGATTAGTTACATTGATGATGGATGATGTTTTTTTCTTTTTTTACATTGCTACTATTGTCATATATAATGTAACTCTTCTCTTTCCTTAGATAGCTGCCAGCCACAATGCCAATCCCTGGGGTGTATCAGAAAGTTGCAGAGGGGCAGCAGGCCCAGAGAAAAAAAATGGGGCCGTTTGGAAACCCCAAAAAAATTTAAAGGTCAAAAACCCTTTTAAAAGCATATGGGGCCTGTGCTTTTAGCGAAAGCAAAATGTTTGAGGATTAAAAGTTTTTCCAGCCAACCTCTACTCTATCGGGCAAGATTTACTATCACAGGATAAATTGCTGAGCGTCAAATGGAAAAGACCAACTGTAAGTGAGAATTCTTAAAGACATTATTATTATTATTATTATTAATAACTTTTATTTTTTTACTGACATTGTTATTATAATTTCTATTATTATTTTATTTTTTTAAAAATTTTTTTCTACTTTTTTTACTTTTTTTTTTAAATTTTAAAAGGGGCGGTTTTTACCGGCAGGGAAAAAACCCCGGCCCGGTTTCCCGGCCGGTTTTTGCCCGTTTGGCGCCTTTCCCCACCTGCGGGGGGGAGGCTTTCCCCGGTTTTTGGGAGCAACAGCCCTCCCAATTGGAACAAACTTCGTCGGGAAAAGGGGGAAAAAGTTTGTGCTTCTAAAAAAGTTTTTTTTCGCGGACCCCGGAGCAAAAGCCCGAGGGAAAAAACCCGTGAGGGGGGACGCCCCCGGGTTTTCATAGAGCACAATTGTGCTATTTTTTGGCGGTTTTTCAGGCGGTTGAAAAACCCCGAAAAACCGCTGAAAAACCCCCGAAAACCCCGTCCGTGGGGGACATCCCCTTTATTGCTTCTTTTTTGTTGTTGCAATTATATTATTATAGATATTGCTATTAATGTTATTATATTTTCAATATTTTATATTATTACTTTTATTATTTTACTACTATTGACATTGTCATTATAATTGCTATAGCGTAAATATTTTTGTTGTTATTATTTCTAATATTATTATTATTATTATTATTATTGCTATTTTATTGTAGTTATGTTATTATTGATGTTATTAATTTATTATTATTATTTTATTATTTTACTACTATTGACATTGTCATTATAATTGCTATAATTATTGTTATTATTTCTAATTATAATTATATTTTGCTATTTTATTGTGTTCTTTAAATTTTGACTTGTTTTTTAATTTATTATTATTATTATTATTATTATTATTATTATTAATGTTATTAATTTTTATTATTGCTATTTTATTGTAGTTATTTTATTATTATTGACATTGTTATTAATTTATTATTGTTATTTTTACTATTATTTTATTATTATTTTACTACTATTGAATTGCTTTTATAATTGCTATAAATTTTAAATTTTATTATTTCTAATATTTTTATAAAATTATTTTTGAATAATTTTTTTTTTATATTTTTTTAATTATTTTGGTTTTTTTAAATATATTTTATTATTATTTATTATAATTTTGCTATTTTATTATTATTTTTTTATCTTTAAAAGTTTTTATTAATGTATTATTGACTTTTTGTTATTATTTTTAATTATTATTTTTATTTTATTATTATTATTTTTTTTTTATACTGTTTTCCACAAATGTTCTAAACCATTCTTCTGCAGAAAGGGATTAATGCTTGCCAATTTTTAAAAAGTGAATACCCAAAAAGATATTACGCATTATTTTTGGAGAAATTCTCCTTAAAGTGGTTGAGAAAAACAACTTGACCTAAACTCCAAAAATAACGTGCCAATATATTTTTAAATATCCTGTTAAGAAATAGTGAGCCAATTGAGTGGGGAACGTTCTTCAGAACCTTCAATGTGGAGAATGGCTGCAAAAAGGGTTTCTCCATCTCTGGAGGACAAGGCGCCTCCATTAATTACACACACAGCCTTTTGATTTTTATGGCAACTGTGTTATACCTTATTTCCCCTGTGGGGGATTTTCTGGTTTTCCAAAGTTTTTGTCAAAAGTTGGGTTCGCAAGAAGCATAGTACCCCTTTTGACAACTTTGTGTCAAGAGATCCTTTTAGGAAAAAATGGATTGTCCATGGAGGAAAACCTCGCGATCCACAACAAAAATTTTTTGGATACACCACTGATGTTCTTCTCAAACGCCTTTTTTTTTAGGTCTGCAGGATACTTAGTAATGTGATAATGATAAAGTATAGCGGATCCCTAAAGCAAACAGAACAGTACGGGAGGGCCCGCACAACCAAGTGTCTTAAAAGACCGATTTAGTTTATAAGAAAGGAGATATTTCTGATCTACTGATCTACAAGAACTAAAAAAGAAAGAGATCAAAGGACAGGAGGAGGTTAAAGCTGATCTGTCCCCCTAAAGCGGCCCCTTCACAGGGACAGGGCTGTTTCCTATACGTCAATGACAAAAAAAAATATTTGTTTACTTGCTATGAATGAAAGGAATTCTCCAGATTTTTTCATCTTCTCTGGCTTACTAGGTCTGATGAGGCTGTTGCATAGCAACAGCCTGAAACAACTCTCTAGACTATCAGATGACCATACACACATGTGAGCTTGATTATTAGGGAGTGGTTGACTGCGAGCCCTCTATGGCACAGATTTTCATTTGTGGTCGGTTGCTGTCTATACCTATAGCTGAGAGATAATGTCTTGTGAGCTCGTTGCATTCAGTTATGTTTTGGTTACGTATCTGTTCCAAGGTTGTTAGAGTCCTGTTTGTCTTAGTCCTCAGTTGCTTCTGTCTTGTCCTGTTCCAGTCTTGTAGTGTGTTCTATTCCTAAATTTCCTTTGTATCACAAGGCATTATGGGAAAAGAGCTGGAAGCTAAAGCATCCTCTATTGGATGTAACAAATCCTCAAGTAGCATCTGACTCACTGAGTCTTTGAAAAACAAAAGGGATGTTGGCCAAGCCAGTATAACGCATCTGCATACAGCTGTTTCAGGGTTTCATCTCGTCAGTGCAGAGCAGAGCTTGCTGGCTGGGTGGGAAGCAATGAGTGGCTCAGAAAGGGGAATATCTCTCCTTGGTGTAGTGGGGATTTGAAATTGCCTTTTTGCACCCCACTAAGCATCTGCATATCACAAGGCATTATGGAAAAAGAGCTGGAAGCTCAAACACCCTCTATTGGATGTAACAAATTCTCAAGTAGCTTCTGACTCACTGAGTCTTTGGAAAGCAAAAGGGATGTTGGCCAAGCCAGCACAACTCATCTGCATACAGCTGTTTCAGGGTTTTTGACCCTCATCAGTGCAGAACAGAGCTTGCAGGCTGGGAGGCAATGATTGGCTCTGAAAAGGGAATATCTCTCCTTGGGGAGAGCACCAAATAGGCGTGTGGAGATTTGAAATTGCTTTTTTTCACCACACTAAGCATCTGCATATCACAAGGCATTATGGGAAAAGAGCTGGAAGTTCAAGCGCCCCAGCTCCCAGCTCTTTTCCCATAATGCCTTGTGATATGCAGATGCTTAGTGGGGTGCAAAAAAGCCATTTCAAATCCCCACACACCTATATGGTGCTGTTCTCAAGGAGAAATACTCCTCTTTCTGAGCCACTCATTGCCTCCCACCCACCCAGCAAGCTCTGTTCTGCACTGACAAGGGGACAACCCAAAACACTAAAAAGGGAAAAATGATCAGGCTTTCTATGGGAGAAGGTAGTGGGCATGCTCTGTGGTATGTGCAGAGGGAGTGAGGAGGTCAGCTGATGTAAGTGATGGAGCCTGTGTTATCTGCCTCCCCCTGTATAATAGGATGTTCCTGCTTTGTTTATAGGGAACACAATTCTCCCCCCCCGGTGCCAAACTAATGCAAACACCGGGTCATTTCCTGGTGATAACTCCCTTTTAAAGGATTTTGGCTTTTCTGTTTTTTTCCTTTTTAATTCATTTTTATAAACGTCTCTGTAATTACAGAAGACAGCGCTGATCAGTTTCCTGGCAGTGACAGATGAGAGGCGCCGGGCGGAGGGTAATTGTGGAGTATCATAATATTACCTGTGTTCTACACTGATTGCTATTATATTGTTCTGTTTTATTTCATATATTAGTCCATTAGCGTCAGTGATTAGATAAAATTATTTTCTATGGGTAAAACTGCAGATGATGATGGATGACGGATGCTTCTTCCCTGACACTCAAACGGTCATCTGTTACATACAGCAGAAAACGTGACTCATCGGAGAAGGCAACCCTGTGCTAATCCAATGCTGCCATAAGATTGAAGCCTTCTTTGCCGATCCAGCTTGGTTAGCAGAGATGCAGTGACATCCGTCTGCTCCGGGGCCCATACACAGCAGGGTTAGCAGAGGTGCAGTGACATCCGTCTGCTCCGTGGCCCCATACACAGTAGAGTTAGCAGAGGTGCAGTGACATCCGTCTGCTTCGGGCTCCCATACACAGTAGGGTTAGCCGTCTGCTCCGGGGCCCCATACACAGTAGGGTTAGCAGAGGTGGAGTGACATCCATCTGCTCCGGGGCCACATACACAGTTGGGTTAGCAGAGTGCAGTGACATCTGTCTTCCTTGGGCACCATACACAGTATGGTTTACATAGGGCAGTTACATTCCCCCCCCAACCTGCTCCGGGCCGACAAACATAGTAGGGTTAGTCAGAGGTTCAGTGACATCTGTCTGCTTTGGGGCTCCATACACAGAGAGGTTTAAGCAGAGGTGCAGTGAACATCCGTCTGCTCCGGCCCCAAACACAGTAAGGTTAGCAGAGGTGCAGTGTCATCGGTCTTCTCCGGGGGCCCCAAACACAGTAGGGTATAGCAGAGGTGCAGTGACATCCTTCAGCACCAGGGCCCCATACACAGTAGGGTTAACAGAGGTTGCAAAGTGACTACCGTCTGCTCCGGGGCGTCCCCATACACAGATAGGTTTTAGCAGTAGGTGCAGTGACATTCCGTCAGCTCCGGGGACCCATAACACAGTAGGGTTAGCAGAGGTGCAGTGACAGCCGTCTGCTCCGTTCCCCTACACATTAGGGTTTAGCAAGTTTCAGGGACATCCCGTCTGCTTCTGGGTGGCCCCATACACAGCATTGGTTAGCAGAGGTGCAGTGACCATCCGTCTGCTCCTGGTCCCATACACATTGGGGATAGGCAAGGGTGCAGTGACATCCGACTGTCTCCAGGGCCCCATACACAGTAGGGTTAGCAGAGGTGCAGTGACATCCTTCTGCTCTGGTCCCCATACACAGTAGGTTTAGCAGAGGTGCAGGGGACAACCGTCTGATCTTTGCCCCAAACACAGTAGGATTAGCAGAGGTACAGTTGACAACCGTCTGCCCTGGGCCCCATACAACAGTAGGGTTAGTAGAGGTGCAGTAGACATCCTTCAGCTCAGGAGGACCCAAACACGTAGGGATGTCAAGAGGTGCAGGAGCCATCCACTGCTCCCGGGCCCCAGTACACAGTAGGTTAGCATAGGTGAAGATGACATCAGTCTTGTTCCAGGGCCCCCATACAGCAGTATGTTATCGAGTGAAGTACATCCGTCTCCTCTGGGGGCCCCATACACAGTAGGGTTAGCAAGGAGCAGTGACATCCGTCAGCTCCGTGGTCCCCATAACTAGTAGGGTTAGCAGAGGTTGCAGTTACACTCCGACTGCTCCGCCCCATACACAGTAGGGTTAGCAAGGAGCATGACATCCCGTCTCCTCAGGGGCCCCATACACAGTTAGGGTTAGCAGAGGTGCAGTGACATCCGTCTCTCCGGGTGGCCCCAAACACATTAGGTTACAGAGTTGCAGAGACATTCCGTACAGCTCGCGGCCCCATACACAGTAGGTTTAGCATAGGTGCATGTTACAACGTCTCCTTGGTGCCCTCAAACACAGTAGGGTTAGCAGAGAGTGCAAGTGACATCCGTCTGCTCATGGCCCCCATAAACAGTAGGTTAGCATAAGTGCAGTGAACATCCGTCTGTCTCTGGGTCCCCATACACAGTAGGTTTAGGAGAGGTGCAGTGACACAGTCTGTCTGCTCTTGGGCCCCATACACAGTAGGGTTAGCAGAGGAGTACAGTGACAACCGTCTGCCCCGGGCCCCCATACACAGTAGGGTTAGCAGATGTGCAGTGACAACCTACCTGCCCCGTCCCCATACACCAGTAGGGGTAGCAGGGTGCTCATGGGACATCCGTCTGCTCTGGGGCCCCATAACACAGTAGGATTAGCCAAGGTTACATGACATCCCGGCTTCCCTGGGCCCCATACACAGTAGTTAGTAGAGGTGCAGTGACATCCGTCTGCTCCAGGAGACCCATACACAGTAGGGTTAGACAGAGTGCAATGACATCCGTCTGCTCCAGGATACCCATACACAAAGGTATAGCAGAGGTGCAGGATGAATCCTTCTGCACCATGGGCCCCATCACACAGCCAGGTTAGCAAGGTGCAGTGACATCCGTCTCCTCGCGGGCCCCATACACAGTAGGTTAGCAGAGGTGCAGTGACATCCGTCTGCTCCGGGCCCTCATAAACAGTAGGGTTAGAGAGTTCAGTGTTTCCATCTGCTCTGGGGCCCATACACAGTAGGGTTACAGAGGGAGCACTGACATCTGTCTGCCTCACGGGCCCCATACAACAGTATGGGAGGGGTTAGCAGAGGTGCAGTGACAACCGTCGCTCCAGGGCCCCATACACATAGGGTATAGCAGAGGTGCAGTGCCATGCCGTCTGCTCCGGGATTGCCCATACACAGTAGGGTTAGCTAGCGGTCATTGATATCCGTCTGCTCCATGGCCCCATACACAGTAGTGTTAGCAAGAGGTGCAGTGACATCCGTACAGCACTCAGGCCCTGTACACAGAAAGGGTTAGCCGAGGTGCATTGACATCCTCAGCTCCAGGGCCCCATACTCAGAGGGTAGCAAGGTGCAGAGACATCCGTCTGCTCTGGGGTCTTCAACACAGTAGGTTTGCAGAGGTGCAGTGCCTCCGTCTGCTCCGGGCCCCCATACACAGTAGGTTAGCAAACTGCAGTGACAACCATCTGCTCCAGGTCCCATCAACACAGTAGGGTTAGCATAGTTCAGTGACATTCCTTCAGCTCCAGGGCCCCATACACAGTAATGATTAGCAGAGGGGCAGTGACATCCGTCAGCTTCCGGGGCCCCATACACAGTAGGTTAGCAGAGGTGCACTGACATCCGTCGCTCCAGGGCCCATCACAGTAGGGTTAGCAAGGAGCAGTGACAACCTCTGCACCAGGTCCCCATACACAGATAGGGTTCAGCAGAAGTGCAGTTACCATCCGTCAGCTACCGGGGCCCCATACACAGTAGGTTAAGCATAGGTGCATGACATCCGAGTGCACCGGGGCCCCAATACACATAGGGTTAGCAGAGGTGCAGTGACATCCCGTCTGCTCTGGGGGGCCCCATTCACAGCTTGGTTAGCAGATGTGCATTGACATCCGTCTGCTCCGGCGGCCCCAAACACAGAAGGTTTAGCAGAGGAGCATGACAACCGTCTGCTCCGAGGGCCCGCATACACAGTGGGGTTAGCAAGGGTGCAGAGACATCCGTCGCTCCAGGGCCCCATACACAGTAGGGTTAGCAGAAGGATCATGACATCCGTCTTGCTCTGGGGCCCATACAACAGAAGGTTAGCAAGAGGTGCAGGGACATCCTACTGAACTGTGCCCCATACACAGTAGGAATAGCAGATGGTACAGTGACATGCGTCTGCCCTGGCCCCATACACAGTAGGGTTAGTAGAAGTTGCAGGAACATCCCCTCTGCTCCAGGATACCCATAACACATAGGGAAAGCAGAGGTGCAGTGAAATCCGACGCTCCGGGGCCCATACTTAGAAGGGTTATCAGAGTGCAGTGACATCCCCTCTGCTCCGGTCCCCATACACAGTATGGGTTAGTCAGAGGTGAAGTGCATCTGTCTGGTTCCAGGGCCCCATTCACAGTAGGGTTAGCAGGAGGTTGAAATTGACATCCGTCTCCTCTGGTCCCCAACACATTAGGGTTAGCAGAGCGATGCAGTGAAGACATCCCGTCCTGCCACCGTGGGCCCCCATACACAGTAGGGTTAGCAGAGGTGCAGTGACATCCGTCTGCTCCGGGCCCCATACACAGTAGGTGTTATAGCAGAGGTGCACGTGACATCCGACACCTCAGGGGCCCCATACACAGTAGGGTTAGCAGAGGTGCAGTTGACAACCGTCTGCTCCAGGGCCCCAAACACAGAAGGTTAGCAGAGGTCATGACATCCCGTCTGCTCCCTGCCCCATACACATAAGGGTTTAGCAGAGGTGCAGTGCATCCGTCTCCTCTCTGGACCCCATACACAGTAGGGTTAGCAGAGGTGCAGTGACATCCGTCTGCTCTGGGCCCCATAAACAGTAGGGTTAGCATAGGTGCAGTAGACATCCCTTCTGCTCTGGGGCCCCAACACAGTAGGGTTAGCAGAGGTGCATTTGACATCTGTCTGCTCTGGGGCCCCATACACAGTCGGGTTAGCAAGGTTACAGTTGACATCCGTCTGCCCCGGCCCCATACACAGTAAGGGTTAGCAAGAGTGCAGTGACATCCTCTGCCCCGGGGTCCCATACAACAGAAGGGTCGCAGAGGTGCAGGGACAACGTCTGCTCTGGGCCCCATACACAGTAGATTAGCAGAGGTACAGTGACATCCGTCTGCCCTAGGGCCACATGCCACAGTAGGGTTAGTAGAGGTGCAGTGACATCCGTCTGCTCCAGGAGACCCATACACAGTAGGGTTAGCAGAGGAGCAGTGACATCCGACTCTCCAGGAGACCCCATACACATAGGGTTAGCAGCGGTGCATAGACATCCGTCAGCCTCCAGGGCCCCATACAACAGGCAGGTTTAGCAGAGGTGCAGTGACATCCGTCTCCCTCACGGTCCCCAGACACAAGTAGGTTAGCAGAGGTGCATTGACACCGTCTGCTCGGGCTCATACACATTATGGGTTAGCAGAGGTTCAGTTGTCTTCCCATCTTGCTCTGGGGACCCCATAATCACAGTATGGTTAAGCAGAGGAGCACTGACAACTTTCCTGCTCCGGGCCCCAACACAGTAGGTTAGCAGAGGTGCAGTGACATCCGACTGCTCCAGGCCCCCAAACACAGTAGGGAAACAGAGGTGCATGACATCCTTCTGCTCCGTGCCCATACACAGTAGGGTTTCAACAGAGGTGCAGTGATATCCGACTGCTCCAGGGCCCCATACACAGTAGATTAGCAGAGTTGCAGTGAAAACCGTCTGCTCCAGGCCCTGTACACAGAAGGGTTAGCAGAGGTGCAGTGACACCGTCTGGCCTCCTGGGCCCCAACACAGTAGGGTTAGCAGAGGTGGCAGTGACAACCGACTGCTCCGGGGGCCCCAAACACAGTAGTGTTAGCAGAGGTGGCAGTGACATCCGTCTTGCTCCGGTGGGCCCCATACACAGTAGGGTTAGCATAGTAGCAGTGACATCCTCTGCTCCAGGCCCATACACAGTAGTGTTATCAGAGGTGCAGTTACATCCGTCTGCTCCAGGTCCCCATACACAGTAGGGTTAGCAGAGGAGCAGAGTCATCAGTCTGTCCGGGGACCCATACACAGTAGGTTTAGCAGAGGACAGTGACAACCGTCTGCTCCCAGGGCCCTATACCACACAGGGATAGCATAGGTCAACAAATCCCGTCAGCTCCGGGGGCCCCAACACAGTAGGGTTATCAGAGGTGCCAGTGACATCCGTATCCTCCCCGGGGCCCCATACACAGAAGGGTTAGCAGAATGTGCAGTGACCATCCGTATCCACCGGGGGCCCTAAAAGAAAAAATAACCAAACAACATAGGTACTTTTACCCATGACAGCAATGATGGATATGTGTGCAAACAGCCTATCACGCCTTTCATCCTCACCAAGCCAACGCACCATGCAGGACTTTCTTCATAAACCACTCAAAAGTAGAAAGTGGTTATAATAATGTGACTGGACTGTGTCTATACTCACATCTCTCCATTTGTAATGTTAAACTGCATAAACATAAATGCAATCCTGGAACGTTCTAGAAGATATTTATTTATCTCCATGTTGACCAAGGGCTCGTTCTGGGATCTATTGAATGGCTTATCGAAAGTTATAGAATGAGGAGGCTGGGATTACACCAACACCACCCACCACTAAAACCAATATGTGTAAGCTGGGCGTACCCCAGGGGGCGAGCAAATATTCCCATGGAACGTACAGTGCAATATTAGCAGATTGTTCTGCTGATTCCCCCTACAGCGTCCACTAGAGGGGAGACATAGTACTACATGCAGCCACTGAAATGGCTCCTAGTGGCTTTCATTGTGGCTCATAGAGCAGGGGCCCCTCATTTGCCTAAATAGAGAACATCGCTTTCAGCACAATCTCTTTAAACTTATTAATAACTCATTTTGACTTTTTACCAGATAGGAATTTTTACTATTCCCATCATAGACCTCAAAGGCATATTAAAAGGATATGGCCACAAGTTCTCATTGGTGCAGTTTTGAGAACTCCCATAGAACAGAATGGAGAACACAGCGCTCCTCTGTACTGGGACCTCCCATAGAACAGAATGGAGAGAACACAGCGCTCCCCCTGCCGTGGAACTCCCATAGAACAGAAGGGTAGACAACAGCGCTCCCCTGTAACTGGGTGAACTCCCATAGAGCAGAATGGAGAACACAGCGCTCCTCTGTCCTGGGGAACCCCCAAAGAGTCAGAATGTAGAAACACAGCCACCCCCAGTACTGGGAACTCCCGATATAACAGAATGGAGAGAACACAGCGCTCCCCTGTATGGGAACTCCCATAGAAACAGAATGGAGAAACACAGCGCTAACCTGTACGGGAACTCGTATAGATGGAGAAAGGATAACACAGCGCCCCGTAGTACTAAAACTTCCATAGAAACAGAATGGAGAAACACAAAAAGAACAGCGCACCCCTGTAAACTGTGGACTCTCATAGAGCAGACAGGAGAACCCAGCACACTCCTGTACTGGAACTCCCATAGAACAGAATGGAGAACACAGGGCTCCCCTGTACTGGGGACCCCATAGAAAGAATTGAGAACAACAGCGCTCCGCCTGTTAACTGGGACTCCCATAGAGCAGAAAGGAAGAGAACACAGCGCTCCCCCTTACTGGGAACTCCCATAGAACAGAATGGAGAGAACTAACAGCGCTCGCCTGTATCTGGGAACTCCCAAAGAACAGAATGGAGAACACAGGCTCTCCCCCTGGTACTGGGAACTCCCATCGAACAGAATGGAGAACACAGCGCTAACCTGTACTGGGAACTCGTATAGAGGAGAATGGAGAACACAGCGCTCCCTTGTACTGAGAACTTCCTCTAATAGAAACAGAATGGAAGAACACAGGCGCTCCCTGTAAGGGAACTCATCATAAGAGCATACTGGAGAACACAGCCACTCTCCAGTACTGGTAACTCCCATAGAACAGAATGGAGAACAAAGGCTCCCCTGTACTGGGGACCCAAGAAAAGAATGGCGAACACAGCGCTTCCCCTGTACTGGGAAAAGTCCAATAGAACAGAATGGAGAACACAGCGCTCCCTTGGTAACTGGGAACTCCCATATAGAACAGAATTGGAGATAACACAGCGCTCCCCTGTAATGGGAACTCACATAGAACATAATGGAGAACACAGCGCTCCCCTGTACTGGGAACTCCCATAGAACAGAATGGAGAACACAGCGGAGTTATGGAAGCCCAGGTTGCTTTGATAGCAGCCTTCAGCTCGTCTGCATTGTTGGGTCTGGTATCTCATCTTCCTCTTGACAATACCCCATAGGTTCTCTATGGGATTAAGGTCTGGCGAGCTTTCTGGCCAATCAAGCCCAGTGATACTGTGGTTATTACACCAGGTATTGGTTCTTTTGGCAGTGTGGGCAGGTGCCAAGTCCTGCTGGAAAATGAAAATGTGATGTTCTCTAAAATTTCCTGGTAGACGGCTGCGCTGACTTTGGTCTTGATAACACAGTGGACCTACACCAGCAGATGACCTTGCTCCTCCAACCATCACTGATTGTGGAGACTTCACACTACACCTCAAGCAGCTTGGATTGTGGTCTCTCCACTCTTCCTCCAGACTCTGGGACCTGGATTTCCAAATGAAATGCAAAATTCACTTTCATCTGAAAACAACTTGGACATTGAGCAGCAGTGCAGTTCTTGTTCTCCTTGGCCCAGGTAAGACGCTTCTGCCGTTGTCTATTGGTCACGGGTGGCCTGACACATGGAAGGCGACACTTGTAGCCCATGTCCTGGATACGTCTGTGTTGGGGCTCTTGAACACTGACTCCAGCAGCAGTCCACTCCTTGTGAATCTGCACCAAATTTTTGAATGGCCTTTTCTTAACAATCCTATCAAGGCTGTGGTTATCCCAGTTGCTTGTGCACATTTTTCTACCACAATTTTTCCTTCCATACAACTTTCCATTTATCTGCTTTGATACAACGCTCTGTGAGCAGCCGGCTTCTTTAGCAATGACCTTAGCCTCCTTGTGGAGTGTGTCAATGATTACCTTCTGGACATCTGTCAAGTCAGCAGTCTTCTCCATGAGTGTGTCACCTCCTGAACCAGACTAAGGGTCCATTTAAAGGCCCCTTGGACAGCAGGGAGGAAAAAAAAAAAATCCAAAAATAGCTGCATCATTGAGGGGGTTAAAGGTGGTTTATCATTAGGGGACCTTTCATGGTATTGTCCAGAGTGGAGTGCTGCTGTAATATATGACTGGATTCTATGGGTGGGGAGTGAAGTCAGGGCCGTGTTCACAGCCAGGGCTAGGACAGAGGTATTCTGGTACCCTAGGCAAATGGGGCACAAAGCACCCTCCAAATGGAAGATTCAGCCCACTCCATGCCTCCTTGCACCCCCATTTATGCCTGGGACGAAGTGGCGCCCTAGTCGGTCACCTACCTTCGCCTACCCATTTTCCATCACAGTATTATGGGCCCCCGGGCATGGCAGTGCGACAGGCCCTGCACAAATACGTGACTTCACACTAGGCCATAACTCTAGCCATGTAGAAGCACACCCATATTATCATGATGCCTATGCCTGGACACTACAGCCTACAAGACTGATCGGCAGGGCAGGGAGCCTATGGCTCCCTTCTCCACAATGGTTTTTAACTGTTTATATGTCCTAAGAACACACAAAGAATTAAATAAGCAAAGCCAATCTAGGGATTAGGGTATGTTTTCTGGATTCCTGGGAGATACTGTACATTCACCACCTGGGGCTTCAACACTTGTGGGGCCCCCGGGCAACTGCCTAGTGTGCCCAATAGAGAACATGTCCGTGAGTGGAGCCGTAGGTTCGTCAGCTTTGTGTTCCTGCCGCGGAGAGTCCTGTAATATGATCCATACAATTATCTTCATACAGAGCTATTATAGTGTGCGCACAATGAGCGGAGTCTCACCCTATGGCAGGGTCTAAAGTTCAGCTGCTTTTATGTTCTCCTGATTTTTTGGCCACGGGCATTGGCAATTATTTAGATATAAGATTAGTCTGATGATCAGGTGCTCTTCTGGCTTTGTATAGATCTGGTTTCCAGTTACTGTTTGTGTACAGGCGTCAGCTGCTCGTTGGAGGCAGGGAGCCCTGTGCGGGAGCGGAGAGCTAATATGGGGGACCCCGACTGATACCCCGCACAGGCTATATGCAGCATTGCTAGTAATTCCATCATTCATAGCTGACGCTGCGGCTTCCCTGAAAAGAGCTAACGATAGAAACTCCCCTGATCCCCAGAAAATAAAGAATGCAGATCACTGCTGGCACCCCACCTATGGTGAGGGTACAGCACCAAAACCAGCACCACCACAATACCAGAACAGGACACTGGATCATGGGGATTACAAAGGGATTAAAGGGATGTTCTCACCATACGGTTTCACAGAGCCTGCTCTTCACAGCAGCCTTCAGGCTCCCACTTCCTGTTCAGGCTGTGGAAGGTTCTATAGCTTCAGGCTCCCACTTCCTGTTCAGACTGTGGATGGTTCTATAGCTTCAGGCTCCCACTTCCTATTCAGACTGTGGATGGTTCTATAGCTTCAGGCTACCACTTCCTGTTCAGACTGTGGATGGTTCTATGGCTTCAGGCTACCACTTCCTGTTCAGACTGTGGATGGTTCTATAGCTTCAGGCTACCACTTCCTGTTAGACTGGGAGGTTTTGCTTAGCTACCACTTCTGTTTAGACTGTGGATGGTTCTAACTTCAGGCTACCATCTGTAGACGTGGATGGTTCTACAGCTTCAGGCTCCCACTTCATGGTCAGGCTGTGGGCGGTTCTACAGTTTTAGGCTCTCACTTTCTGTTCAGGCTGTGGGCAGTTCTACAGCTTCAGACTCCCTCTTCATGTTCAGGCTGTGGACGATTCCACAGCTTCAGGCTCCCACTTCCTGTTCAGGCTGTTGGTGGTTCTACAGCTTCAGGTTCCCACTTCCTGTTCAGGCTGTGGGCAGTTTTACAGCTTCAGGCTCCCACTTCCTGTTCAGGTGTAGGTTTTTCAAAAGCTTGGGGCTTGGTTCTGTTAAGGGCTGTAGGTGATTTACACTCGGGTTTCCCCACTTCTTTTTAGGTGTAGGTGTTCGGGAGCTTGGGGCCCACTTCCTGTTCGGGATGGTGTTCTACTTTAGGCTCCCCTTTTCCTGTTGGCTAGGTAGTTCTACAGCTTCATCTTCCACTTCCTGCCGGCTTTTGGGCATTTACAGCTTCAGGCTCCAATTTTTGTTCATGCGTGGGGGGTTCTACAGCTTCAGGCTTTTTCTGCTCAAGCTGTATATTCAAAGCTTTATTTTTTCATTTCCCCGTTTGTTTGGGGGGTGGTTTTCACACTTCTTCCCATTTCCCGTTCATTTTTTTTTTTTGGGGTCATTTCGCAAAATTGGAATAAGAAGTGATCGAAAAGTCTCATGTACCCTTTAAAAGCTCCCAATAAAAACAAACTCACTCAGGTCTCTAAATTGTAAAAATAAAAAAGTTATTGGCCGGAGAAATAACAAAATAGAAAAAAAGTTTTTATTTTTTTAAAGAACTAAAACATAACGAAAACCCTAATATTTTGGGATCGAATCGTAGACCTGCAGAATACAGATAACACATCATATATGCAACACTTGACCCCCGCAAAACTGGTACTGTTTTTTTTGCACGCTTCCACATGAAAATTTTTTTGGGGTTTTTTTGTTGCTTAATTTTTGCGGTCAATGACACTTTTTTAGAATACATCTTGTCCGCAATAATCAATCCCAATGTTATTTTAAAAAAAAAAAGAGTCCTGGAGGCCCAAAAAGGGAAAAAACGAAAAAGTGGTGTCTTAAAGGGGTTAAAAAAATATTGGGGGAAAGGAAAATGTAGTTTCCATTGACTTAATTCCTTCATAAATTTGTAAATAGGACTTTTTTATCCAAACGCTGGGGATAAGAAAAAACCCCAGGAGAGCGAATTCACAAATAATTTTTGTAATTTTAAAATTTTTTAGAAAAAATCCCTGTTAATGACTTTTTGCGGGGGGGGAAAAGGGGAAGCCTAAGGATAATGTAAGTCTGAACTTTCCTTAGGGAGCAGGGGAAAATCATAATATTGGGTTTATGTAGGTGACCATTTATACAATAAAAAATGGGGAAAACCCGGACATTTCCCGTTGCCTGAATTTTTTCTCACTTTGTTTTAACTGGGAAATGTAAGCAGGATCCATTGTCATTAAAAAGATTAACTGGGCCTTTATTTTAGGGGTAAAAACGAAGAGAATCTTTTTCTTAAAGGCTACATCATTATAGGAAATCTTTATTATTGAACAGGACTCAATTTTCTCAACCTAAGGGGAAGGGGCGAGTCATCTTTTGGGGGAAAGTCATATTAATTTTTTTAAAAAATTGGGGCAAAGGGCTTCAGATAACTTTACCTTAGGGGGGAGAGCCCCACTTCTTACTTTTATTTAGGGCTCAGGTAATCCCTTAAGAAAGGGGTCAGCAAGCATCTTTTTATCATTAGGGACTGGTCACAATCATCTATTACACTGAGGGGAAAGGGGTGGGAAAGTACCCCTTATCATAAGGGGAGGGGCCAAAAAATATCTCATTTTATTAGAGGGCAGATCCCCAATCATCTCATTTTATTAGGGGGGGGGGTCAGCAGGTCATTCCTTAGGGACAGGGGAGAGAGTTCCATTACATTAAGGGGGAGGGGCCAGGTTATTCATTAATTAGAGGCACGTCCAGAGTATACATTCTCATTAAGGAAGGGTCAGCAGATCTCTCATTATCATTGGGAATGGTTGCAAGCTCATTATCATGAGGGAAAAGGGTGTGGAAATCATTATTTCTTAGAGGGAGGGTCAGCAGGTTTCTCATTATTTTTTAAGGGAATGGTCAGCAGAGTCATTCATTTTCATTAGGGACATGGCGCAAGTCTCTCTTATGTTAAAAACAGGGCCAGAGCATTTATTTTCGTTAAGGCTGCACAGAGTCATCTCATTACCATTAGGGACAGGTCGTAGATCACTCTTATTAAGGGCAGGGGCAAAATCTCTCATTATCATTAAGGGTACGGGTCAGCGAGTCTTTCACTACATTAGAGGACATTCAAACAGGTCATCTATTATCTTTAAAGGACATGGTCAGCAAGAATCTCTTTTCATTAGGCACCCTGTCAGCAAATATCTTATTATCATTAAAAAACATGATCAAAAAGTATCCATTTTCATCGAGGGGGCTTTAGCAAGTCTTCTTTTATT
>JAODAL010016831.1:0-79493 GCA_025379985.1 Phyllomedusa bahiana
CTTTTTTCTAAAAGCCACTCCTTAGTTGCCCTGGTTTTATATTTGGGGTCATTGACATGCTGAAAGACCCAGCCATGACCAATCTTCAGTGCTCTTACTGAGTGAAGATTGACACGATACATGGCCCCATCTATCCTCCCTTCAATACGGTGCAATCATCCTGTCCACTTTACAGAATGCAAAAGCATGATGTTTCCAACCCCATGATTCATGGGTGGGGCGGTGTTCTTGGGGTTGTACTTATCCTTCTTTTTCCTCCAAACACGGCAAGTGGAATCGATACTAAAAAGTTCTATTTTGGTCCCATCTGACCACATGACCTTCTGCCATGCTTCTTCTGGATCATCAAGATGGTCATTGGCAAACTTCAAATGGACCTGGATAGGTGTTGCCATGAGTAGGGGAACCTAGCGTGCCCTGCAGGATTTTAATCCATGACAACGCAGTGTGTTATTTACGGTAATCTTTGAGACTGTGGTACCAGCTCTATTCAGGTCATTGACCAGGTCCTGCCATGTAATTCTGGGCTGATTCCTGACTTTTCTCAGAATCCATCCTTACCCCATGATGTTGCATGAGCTCTTGCATGTAGCCCCAAACCGAGGAAGACTGAAAGTCAACTTGTGTTTCCTCCATTTTCTAATAATTGCGCCAACAGTTGCTGCCTTCTCACCAAGCTGCTTGCCTATTGTCCAATAGCCTGTCCCATCCTTGTGCTGGTCTACAATTTAGTTCCTAGTGTCCTTGGCCAGCTCTTTGGTCTTGGCCATGGTGGAGAGGTTGGAATTTGATTGAGTGTGTGAACAAGTATCTTTTATACAGGTAACAAGTTCAAACAGGTGCAATTAATACAGGTAATGAGAGGAGAGTAGGAGGGCTTCTTAAAGGAAAACTAACACGTCTGTGAGAGCCAGAATTCTTGCTGGTTGGTAGGTGATCAAATACTTCATACAATAAAATGAAAATTAAGTATTTAAAAATCATACAATGTGATTTTCTGGGTTTTTCTTAGATTCTGTCTCTCACAGTTGAAGTGTACCTAAGATAAAAATTACCTTCATTCTTTGTAGGTGGGGAAACTTGCAAAATTGCCAGTGTATCAAGTGCTCATTTTCTCCACTGTGTATATATATATATGTATGTATATATATATACACACACTTCAACATAAAGGCATACTGCATGATGAGCCCTGTTAAAAATAAAATTAAAACACACAACTAGGATTGCAGTAATTTCCTCATCCTGCCTTCTAAAAAAAAAGGATTTAAAACCGATCAAAAAACCTTATCCCCCAAAAATGTCAACTCCTCCCACAAAAAACAAGCCCCTATACAGCTCTGTACACAGAAAAATAAAAAAGTTATGGCTCTCAGACTATAGCAATGCAAAAACGCGTTTTCCTTTTTGAATAAAAGTGTTTTAATTGTGTAAAAGCAGTAAAACATAAAAAATATACAAATTGGGTATTGCTGTAATTGTATCAACCTGATGAGTAAAGCTAACATGTCATTTATACTGCATGATGACCGTTTTAAAAAATAAAAATAAAAAACACTACCAGGATTGCTTTTATTTTGGGTTTAAAAAGCCTCACAAATAAACCCCCAAAAAAATAATTTTTAAAAAAAAGTGTCCCTTTTGGAACCCCTTTTATTGGTTCCCAAAAAAAAACATAATTTAACCCGCAAAAAAACAAACCCTTAATCCGCTCTGTTTTTACAGAAAAAAAAAAAAAAGTTATGGTAGCAGACTATGAGGGCATTTAAAACGCAAATTTTTTTTTAAAAGAAAATTTTAATTTTGTAAAAAGTAATTTAAAACACAAAAAAAATTTGTAAAATTTATTTTTATTGTGATTTTACCAACCCCACCATTTAAAATTTTTTTGTCTTTTTTACTGCCAGTTTAATAAAAACTTTTAAAGGGTTTGAAGGCCAAAAAACCAAAAAGGGGGAATGTGTTTCCTTTCCCCACCCCTTCATGGGCCCCAAAGCTAAAAAAAACTTTTTGGAAAAAAAATTGGGGGCACCAAAAATGCCACAATTTCACCCCCCGATGAGAAACCCAAAGAGGGGGTGTGAATCCAAAAAAGTGGCCCACTTATAGAAGGGGTTCCCCCAAACCCGGGTTTGGTTTCTTTTGGAGCTTTTTGAAAATTTTTGACATGGCACCCACAAAAAACTGTGTTCCCAAAAGCCAAATTGCGTTCCTACCTTGTACCCCCTGCTATGCGCCCCAAAACAGCAGTTTAAATCCTAAAAAAAGGGTTTTTTTGCTGAACTTGGGGAAAAAATTGCACAACACATTTTTGGGGGTGCTTTTTTCCCGGATTACCTATAAAAATTTAAACATTTTGCTAAAATTGCAGATTGTTGGATATATTCCTTAAGGGGGTTTAGTTCCCAATAAGGGGGGCTTTTTTTGGGGTGTTTATTTTAAATTTTTTGCACCTTAAGGTGTCTGCATACCCCGAAATTTGGGGCCTTCCCTAAAATCTAAATTTAAAATCCCGATAGGTGCTCCCCCTACTTGAGGCTTGTGGGCTGAGCCAAATAGTGCCTTGGGGACCCTATGGGACCCATCTTTAAAAAAAAGCAGAAACCTGCCGGGGGGTTTTCTGGGGAAATCTTTCTGGTGGGTTTCCTTTTGGGAAAAATGGATAAAAAAGGAAAAACTGACAAAAAAAAAATGAAAAATTTGAAAAATTTTTTACCTCCCCTTTAATTTCTGTGGGAAAAACCCAATAATAATAATAATAAAAAAAATCTTTATTTTATATAGCGGGCCAAAAAATTCCAAAAGCACTTTTTCAATTTGGAGGGTAAACGTACAGACAAATTTCACATTAAAAGTTTCTTACGTTGGGGACAAAGGAATGGCCCCCGGGGGGGCCCTGCTCGCAAGAGTTACAATCTTTTTAGGATGTACGGGGAAAAAGGGCGAAAAAGGGGAAAAAAGGGTTTAATTTTTCAATGGTCCAGCCCTGTGACAAAAATATGGGGGGGGTTATATGTAGAATTTTGGTTTAAATGCCACCTACGACCCAAAAAATCTATTTTACGGGTTTTGTGCCGAAAATGAGAAGAGTGCGCTAGGGGGGTGTCGGGGGGAGGGGGGTTTAGAATTGGGATTTGGTAGGCCAAAAGTGAGAAGATGTTTTCTAGGGCCCTTTTTTAAAGTATGAGATTTTTGAAATGTTTCCTGTTTTGCCCGCGTGGTTTTTTTGTTCCCGAGAACTGGTGCCGGCACGGGTTTCGTGAAGTCTTTGGGGACAGGCATGGGGGTAGTTAAGTTTTATGTTGGGAATGAATGTAACTTGATATCATCAGCAAAAGGTGAAGAGACGGTTTTGGGTGGTAGACAGAGATTTAGGGGAGGAGTGTAAGGAAAGGGTGCAGCGTGTTTTTGGGGAGCTTCTTTAGTGGGGAGTGATTTAGTTTAAAGTTTGTATCCTTTTACCCGGATAGGGAACCCGTGTAGTGACTGACACAGGGTTGAGGTTTTTTTTTATAAAGGGGGTGGGAAAAAAAGAAAAGCCTGGCTGCTGCTTTTAGGGGAAAAATGGAGGAAAGGGAAGAGTTTTTCAAAGAGGGGGGAGACCCATAAACAAGGGTTACAGGGAGTGAGACCGAGAAGGAAAAAGAGGGAAACCCAAAGAGGTTTGGCTGTTTCCACCCCGTGGAAAACGGACGGGGTTCTGGGGGGATGTTCTTGGGGTGCAGGTGACAGGGGCGGGCGAGGGTTTGGATATGGGGAAAGAAAGGGCAGATCGGAATCTAGTTTAACCCCCCAAGGGCAGCGGGGGCCCGGCTGCCTAGGAGTTTTGGTTTGGGGCCACACAACCCCAAAAACAGAATAAAGGGGAGGGGGGAAAAGGGGTTTTTTAGTAGTTGGGGGGGGAGACTAAAATGTTCGTTTTAGTGAGGGGTTTTGTTTAAGATTTCAAGGGGGGGGGACATGTTGTCAGAGAAGCAAAAAGGCGTCCCCGGTGTTTTGTTGAGAGCAGGAGTGATGTTCGGGGGGGAGGTGTTTAAATTGGGGGGGTCATCCAGGTTGAGATGGTACTGGAAGCCAAAAAACTGCTGGGGTTTGGGTTTTTTAATGGGGGCTGATAGATTGAGAAGAGGAGAGGACCAAGAACGGATCCCCGAGGAAAAACCCCGGGCAGGAAAAAGGAAAAGGAGAGGAAAGGGAGAACCCTGAAAAAAATGAGGGCACTGAAGGAGCGGTTAGAAAGGTAAGTTTAGGGAAAAAAGAGGGCGGTGTCCCCGGGGGGGCCCCAAAGGTGCTGAGCATTTTTGTGGAGAAGGGTTTTTGGGATCAACAGTGTTTAAACGCTGCAAAAGAGAACCGCAGGAAAAAAGCAACAATTGGGGGAGTTGCCCTGAGATTTTGCTGGTTTTGGGGATCATTTGGGAGGAATTTTGTTAGAGCCCTTTCCGTTTGGGGTGTAGGGTGCGGAAAAACCCGGGTTGCAGGGGGGTCAAGGGGGGAGAGTTAGCGGAGAAAAAGCGGAATTAGGGGGGGAGTAGACCAAGCCCTTTTCCCGAAGTTTTGGGGATGAAGGGGGGGGTTTAGAGGGGGTCGGTAGTTTTCCCGGCAGGATGGGGCCAGGAAAAGGGGGGTTTTTGCTTAAGGGAGTTATGACGCCCTATTTAAAGGAAGATGGGAAGAAACCCCGTGGAGAGAGGAAGGGGGGGTTTAAAGATTGCAGTTATGTGAGAGATGATTGTGGAGAAATAAAATTTGGGAAAGGTTTGGGGGGATAAAGGGGTCACAAGAGCAGGTGGTGGGGCGGCAAAACAGGAGAAACCTGGACACTTCTTCTGTCGGGGGGCCGGGTAAGTGGGGGTGGGGGGAATTTTTGGGGGGTGGGGGTTTTTTTTTGGCCGGCCGGGGAGGGAACCAAAATGGGTGGCTGGGTTTTGGGGGTTTTAGATGAAATTTGTTTTGCTGAATTTGTCAAATTTTCTCTTTGGGGTGAGTGGCCAAAGGGCCCTTTTGCAAAGGAGGTCAGAGGGGGGGGGGCCTTTGGGTTTAGGCCTAAAAAAAGGGAGTGGTTTTGGGGTTTAAAACAGGTTGTTTAGAGTTGTTGTGTAAGGTTTGGGGGTTTAGGGAGGTGAGAAAATTTTTTTTTTGCCGTGGGGGAAGGGGGTTTGATAAGTCCTGAGATTTTAAATTTTTAGTGGGAAAATTTTGCAAAGGGAGCTTCGACTTCCTCCACAGACGCTTCCCCCCCCATCTGGAAAAATCGGGGGGGGGTTTTTTTCAGGAAAATTTGGCGGGGGTTTGAAATGTTTTGGCCCTGGCTGTGGGTGTCTGGGGCTTGGGTTTGGGGGCGGTGTTGTAAAAAATTGGGGTTTTTGGGCCAATGCCTGTCCAAGGGGTGGTGGAACAGAGTTTCTTTATATTGTTTGGTTTCCAGGGTTTAAAGGGAGGGGGAGGGAGGAGATTGGGGGAAGGGGGGACTGGGATGGTGTCTCGTGAATTCCTGAGTGTTCAATGGAGTTGGGGGTATTTCTGAAAGGGAGGGGCGGGGGGCCCGGTGTGTAAAAGGGGGCTGGGTGAGAATTAGTAAAAGTGAAGGAAATAAGGGGTTGGGGGACAAAATTGGGGGAGGGGGATAAGGGACTTTAATTTAAAAATTAAAAGATTGAGGGAACGGTTTCCGGGAAAAAAAGGATCCAGAGAATTCCCCTCCTTTTGGGGTTGGGGTGAGTTAGGGATTAAATGCGATAAAACCCCCCACCCAACCAAGAGAAGAGGTTAGTGAAAGGATTCTGGGGGGAGTTTAGGAAAGGGGGTCATTTTGGGGTCTCTCAATAGGGGTGTTAAAATCACTCATTTTTTGAGGTGGGTATTTCTTTTGAGAGGAAAATGAGGGGCCAGGCAGTAAAAAGATCCAAAAAAAACTGGGCGGTTTTGAGGGGGGTGGGGGCCGGGGGGCCCGTAACAACCGCGACTGGAGGGGGAAAAGGGCCTGAAAGAGTCTTGGGGTGTGGCCTTTAAAGGAGGGGAAAATGAGTGTGGGGGGGCAAAAGGAAAGGGAAGGGGGCCCGGTTAAGTGGAGTTTTGGGGGAAGGGGGTAAATTTGCAACTCCTCCACCCGGGCCCTGTTCCAGGGGTTTGGGGGGTGTGGGGGGGGGGAAATGTAGGCCGCCATAGGTGGGAAGGGGGGAAAATTTTAACCCAAAAAACCCATGGACGGCCCCAAGGGAACCCAGCGTTTTGGGTTGAAAAAATGGGGTGGGGGCCAATTTTTTTTCTGTTTAGGGCTAGGGATTGAGGGGGGTTGGGAGAGAAAACAGGTCCCCTGAACAGCAGTTTAGTTTTGTTGCAGACGGATCGGGCGTTTTCCCCAGGCACATTTCAAAACGCCCTTTGGGAAAAGGGTGTAGTGAATATTCCCAATTAGGGTTTGGGGGGTTTTTTATTGGGAGGAAAAGGAGGGGTGGGGGAAAAGGCAAATAATGGGCGGGTGGGCCGAGGTTGGAGGGGAAAAGTCACCTACAGCCCGAAGGCAAAGGGGTAAAGAAAAAAAAATACGCAGATGGTTTCCCGTGATGGTATGAGCAGCGTTTGGGGGGAGCAATATGTGGGGGAAGGTAAATTTTGGGTTTTTGGGGTTTTTTTGAAAAAAGGGAAAAAAGGGAAGGGGTGTGTTTATGGGGAAAAACTTGGGAGGGGGAGGGGGAAGGAGCGATAGGCGCCCGATGGGGAAAAAAGATTCTCAAAGGGGGAATAAATGGGGGGTAAAACCAGGAAATTTGATGGCTGCAAAAATAAAAACAGCAAAAAGTGAGCATGGTGAATAGGGGTTTTTTTTTTTTTTGGGAAGCCTGTTTCTTACAAGAAAAAGGGGTTTTTCCCCCCTGGGCCCCCTTTGGCCCCCTTCCGGTTAATTTCGGGGGTTTTTTTTCAAATACCCTTTATTGAGCTCTATCAATCATTTCATATTGGGTTTTACTTACCAAAATTTTTGGGTTTATACCCCCTTTTTAAAGGCTATACGACCCAAATAATTTTTCAAGCTGACTCAAAACTACTAATTTTTTTACTATCCTTAAAGGGGGTTAAATTTTTATAATTTAGTTTGGGCCCCAGTGCAAAGCAATTGGGCGGTTGGGGTTAAAATAAGCCCGCAGAGGGGGATGCTTATTAGGGGCAGAAAAGTCCCCGGTCACCCTTTGGGAATTCAAATTAAAACACAGGGGTTAAAATTTTATACAGGGGCAGGAGACCCCCGGCCGAGGAAAACTTTGCATTTCCAACCTTTCCAGGAAAAAACCCGCAGGGGCAATTTTACATTACAGCGAGCAAAAGATGGGAGGGTTAGTCCACCCCAAAGAAAGTAAACAAAAAAAACTTAAATAAAAAAAAATTTTCTCTTAAAATGCTTTATTTACCTAAAAATGGGTTTTAAAAAAAAAATTCCTAAACCCTGTTTTAAATACTTTAAAAAGGGGGCTTTTTTCTTAATAATTTAAAATATTTAAGGGGGGTTTTTTAACCCTACAAGGGCCCCTTTTAAAACCCCCAATTTCGAAATGGACCTGGTCCCCAAAAAAAAGTCAAATTTTTTTTAAAAAAATAATTTGGGAAAAGGGTTTTTTAAAATTTTTTGACCCATAAATTTCTAAGCCCCCTATTGTCATAAAAAAATAAATTAAAAAAAATTTTTGCCAACCTACAGGGAATATGGTAGATGGGAAAAAAAAAAGGGGTAAAACTATTTTGAGTGGAAAAAACTGTGTTCTTTAAAAACAAAAAGAAAAATTTGGGTTTGAAAAGGGTTTAAAAAAAAGGCCCCAATGTGTTTTTGACCCAAATTTTTTTTTTTTCTATCTTAAAGCAAAAATTTTTGTGGGAGAAAACAGGGCTCGAACACATGGAAAAGGGGGGCTACAAAAATTTTTTTGTCACTAAAGTGGGCCCCGGGCAAAATTTTCAAAAATTTGGGGGTTTTGTCGAAAGGCCCAAATTTGCGTGCGGGGGTTTAAAGGGGTTAAAAAAGTACCTTTTCACCCCACAAAAAACAAAACCTATGTGTTTGGAAAAGTATTTTGGAAAAAATTTTAAGATTTTTCTCTAATAACATGTGATTACCAAATTTAGAGGTTTAAATCAGTTTTTTACAGGGACACAAGGGTTTTTTGTTTCACTTTTGCCCGCCCAGATCTTTTTTTGTTTTTTAGGGGTTCCTTTTTTCGGGGGAAGTAAAAACTATGCCTTACGGGGGGAGTGAGGGCATAGCTGCTTCTTTTCAGGATGATTCCCCGAAAATCTTCCCCACCTACACTTTTTGCAGGGGACAGCCCCACTGGGGGGACATAGGGTTTTGACAGGGTTTTTCCCCGTTTGGGTTTAGCCCCCTCCCCCACAGGGAAAAACAGGCTTTTTTACATGCCCGCTAGTGTAACACAATTTTTGTTGCTTAAAAGGGCCCCCCCCTTTGCAGAGTGGACTTTTTAGTCGAAGCAGTTAGTTTCAAAGAGGGTGACAAATAGAGATTGATCCCTGGTTTTTCAAAGGGGCCCACTCTTGGGGCCCCACTTCAGTCCTTTCTTAAAGGGCCGCTTTAAAAAAAAATGAATTTAAAAGGGGGAAATGCTTTGATTTTTTTTGAAAAAATATTGAGAAAATTTTTTGTATTTTATGTTTTTTGTTACTTCAAAAAAGGGGTTTTCCTTTAAGGTGATGGTTTTTTCTTCAAGGGTACAAAAACCCCTCTTTCTTTAGAGCTTTTCTGCCTGATTTCAGTAGGCTTCAGGATGAGAATTAAGGGGCTTGCTGGTTTTCCCTGGACTAAGGTCCAGAGCTTGACTTCGGGTTGTTTTAAACTTACTTATTTAATCTTGGTATCTTAAATCCTAGGTCTCTCCCCACCAGGGGCCCCGGAGGGGGCTCAGATTTGTTGAACTCACACTATAGGGATAAAGTTTAATATTTTTTTCGAGTCCCTCCCCCCTTTTTCCCTAATGGGCCATCCTTGCTTCAGGGCTTTCTTTTCAATTTTTGTTCCTCTCAAGTATGTGTAAAAAATGACTGTGTGACATTGCAGAAATAAGGGGTTTGACAACAAAATTTAAACCAAATTTACTTTTATTGTGGGATTTTTCCCCCACTTTCAAAAATCATTGGGATTGAATCCCTACGGGGGTTTTCTTCATTTGCTTTTCCCCACGCAGCGATCAACAAAATTCCAAAATGGGGTAACACAAAATTCCTTTAAGTTTAGAGCTGGAGAATCTGTGACCCCTACACTGCCCCCCAAATTTAATTTCCCGGCCACCCGGCCCTTTCTCAGTTTTTTGGATTTTGGTGGGGAAGGGAAAGGGAAAAAACTTTAGGGAAAAAAAACCCTTTAAAAGAAAGAAAGAACTCAGCATCTTAAACAGAACCTGGAAATAATGATTAATAACCTGATAGAAGAAGACTCCGGTTTTTACCACTGCCATGTCAACCATGTGGAAAATGCCTCAAAAGTAGTAAGGCTAGGAGCCATACTGCAAGTGATCCCAATTCCAGATTCCCGAATCCACACCGATCCAGATGTTAAAACCCAGTCCCGCAGGTTCAGTGGTTATAAATTTTTGATGGGCGAAATTTCTCAAAAATTTTTAATTGTCGAAATTGCCGCATTTTCCACAAAATTTCGCTTTTGACCCCCAATAAAAATTTGGGGAGAATTGCGTTAAAAAAACAGCGAAATTTTTTGGCTGCAAAAGAGCCTTTGCTTAAAAGGGCCCCGTTTTTAAAATTGGGGCCATGGCTTAAATTATGCGGAAGGGGAAAACCCCTTGGTTTGGTCTTCACTATTTTTCTGTGTTTTTGGGATGACGGCACTTTTTTCCCGCCCCGCCGCTCTTAGAAACGCTTCACTCTAAAATTCCCGTGCCTTACGGGGGCAAAACTGACCAAAAAAACTGAAAACGGGAATGGAAACCCGAAAAAAAGTAAATTTTCCAGGCCAGCTGGAAAAAAAACAAGTGAGGGCTAAAATCCCACAATAGTGTCAAAGAACACAATTTGGGGGTTCCTGGAGCTGGGAACAGGTTTGCAGCACAGTAAGGGGACGTCACTGCAGGATTTACCCTGCGAGGCCCACAGCATCTGGGGTCATCTACCTGCCATGTGTTGACACACACTAGGTCATACACTTTCTCCCAGATGACATTTTGACAACCCCAGCCAAGAGTTGGGGGGGTTGTTCAGGAAAACAACCCTTAGTTGGCATGGCCTGGGAGCAGGTGAAGGGGCCTTCACCTGTCCTCAACCCATCTCTCTCCCATTCGCTTCCCACACCCAGAGAACTACTATGTGCTGTGGCCTCTGTGCCACTATACAGTGAATACCAACTATTTGAGGACATGGGCAGCAAAGAGGTGGGGAAGACATCTGCGGCTTCTTGCAGAAGCGGGCAAATAGTGTAGGAATTTTGCAATTGGAGTTTATGTGGGCGTGTCGGCTTTGTACGCGACCCCGTTGAGGTGGACGGTGGTGACGGCAAACACTAATCGATGTAGCTGATCACACTTGGGACCCATGAAGCAAGAAAGGCTGGGACAAGGAAAGGGGTGCCCTATTAAAAAACAAGGCTAAAGTCCCCCCCCCCCAAAATGGAAAATTCAGCCCCCCAAAAAGCCTCTTTCCCCCTTTTTCTCCCTGGGATGAAGTGGGCCCACAGGGTCGCCACCCTCTACTATCCATTGCCCCGGGCCCTGGAAGCATTCCTTTTTCTCCCCTTAAAAGTTTTGGGAATGGGAGGAGAAGAAGGGGGAATGGATGACAATCTGGGATTTGGGACATAGAGAATTTTAATGTCTGGGTGGGAGATGTAAAGTTGGGGTCTCAGCTACTGAGGGTTTTTTAAAAACCCATGTGATGCTATGAATGCCCCAGACCACAGAGAAAAAGGGGCTTGAAAAGTAAAGCGTGACCAGGGACAAATGTTGGCACCACGGCCCTGATAAATATCTGCATTTCCCCCCATAAGTGTTTCAAAGTGGTGGTCCATCCTGTCCACAGTAACACCCATGGAACGCTTCCCATTTAAAGGCAGTCAAGGCTTCCCACCTCTGCAAAGGGACAACTCCCTGTTTTTTTTCCTCTTCTCCCGGGTCCAGAACTTTGCCCCTGGGGCATCTGATGCCAGCAGCGTTCCCCAGACAATTGTAAGAAACAGCGTATGCGTCCCTAAGTAGAAGCGCCCCGTGCCCCATCCAATTTGGGTGGTACTCAGTCCATCCCTTTTCAAATGGGGGAATCTGCCCCATTCAAAAAAAGGGCCGGAAACCTGGCATTCACTTCTCCCAATTGTATCGCCACGGGTAGGGCTCCTCTGGCCACGGCAAGCGGGGGGTGGGGCGGCCAAAGCCGGGGAGCGGGGTCTAAGTGGTCCGGGTTTTAACAAGTTGCCGAAGGCCCGGATGGCTTTCTGCGGTGGGAGTTCTCCCAAGGTCGTACCCCTGGCGCGCTAATTGTGTGGCAGCCGAGGCGCAGGAGTTCCCCAATCGTAAGACAAACTCGTAGTAAAAGGTCAGGCCAACGGTCGGGGGCGGGCGAGGGATATTCAGGGAGGTACTAGCAGAAAGGAAAGGGGAGACGAAATGTGAACGGGAAATTGATGAAGGAAAAATATATTAACGGGGGAAATTTATGAAGGGGGAAATTGATGAACAGGAGAAAATATTTAAAACGGGGGGAATCATGAACAGGGGGAAATTGTGAAAAAAATAAATAATTAACGGGAGAAATTGATAAAAGAGAAAGGCCATTAACAATTTTTGTGATCCAAGGGGGGGGACAGGAGTTTTCCCCCGGGGCAACAAAGTCACACAGGGGAGGAAAAAGCCGGGGGTCATGCAAGATGACTTATTTGGGCTTTCTCCGAAAAAAAGGAAAAATTAGAACCATTGTAAAATACGATGGAAAGACAGGTTCCGCGCTGCGTAGGAGGAGGGCTGACCCATGCTCCTGCATCGCATACATATTCAATCTAGTTGTTCAATTTACCCACGAAAAGACTTTTTAAAAATGGCCAGGAAACTTTGTATACATTACCCGTTTTTACACTCCCCAAGCCCCCTCCTTAAGCTGCAGCGGCAGACTGGCCTCCCCCAACTAGGCGATTTGCTTTTTCCAACTTTGGGAATTCCACCCTCCATATGTTGGAACGACTCTATGAACAGAGAAAGAAAATGAATGATTTATTGATGTCCAAGGGGACAGGAGTACCCCCCCTTTTAAAATTTTAAATGGCCCCAGTGGCAACTCATGCGTGACACCTGCCTTTGCCACCCCTTTTTCAGGGGGAACGTTTTTTGTCAGTTTCCCAGGACTAGGGGTGAATAACGTCATTCCAACTGTTTCATGGTCACAGCACGGTCCGCTGGGTCACCGAAAGGGATGGCAATAGCCAGCCAGGGAGGGACTCTAATAGGCCCGGTTTTCACCCAAACCCCCAGTAAAGGGGATGGATTGCTCGGGAGGATCTCCAGGTCACTCCCCTGATTTACTTTTGCGGTGGCAGCCGAGGTGTAGCGTGGTACAAATTATAAAGGGAAACTCGGGAGGGGCGGCGGTAAGGTCGGACATGCGGCAGTGGTTTGTGGTCAAGGGACGGAGGCAAGAGGTACGGTACGCGGATATGACAGACGAGGCTTAAGGCTCTAAAGATTATTATTATTATTATTTATTTTATAGTCTTTGAGGCGTTTTTGTGGGGCCTTTTCCTTACGAAGAATTTACCTTTCAAATTTGGATACCTAGATACAAGTTCAGCAAAATTTCCTTTTCCCTGTGTTTTGTTTTGAACAAATGAACGTTTATAATTGCTTTCTTTAAACCCTTGAAAACCTGTGGATGTAATTTTTCCCCCGGAACAGGGGGGGGGCCCCCAGAAAGGACTTGTGTTTTTTACTTTCGTAAGTTGGGCATAAAGATTCCTTCTTTTATAAAGAAGTTATCCAAAACCAGTTTTTCGCTTTTCTTTTTCTTCTTTTTTGTTTGTCCCCTTAGTTTTTTTATAAATTTAATCAAAAAATGGCACAGAATGCAAAAAAAACACCCAAAACTTTTTTGTGTTATGGTTTTCTTCAGTTCAAGTTCCATACGCTGCATTTGAACAAAAATGGGGTTTAAAGCAGAAAATGGATTCAAACCACCACGTTTTATTTCTGAGTGTTTTATCATACTGTGTCCTCCACAACGGTCTTGGTATGCAGGGCTGACCGTCGCCAAAAAAAAAACCCCAGCCCCTTTCACATCAATCTGAAGAAGTAGGGGGATGTCTGCCCCCCTCTTTGCCCCAATGTGCTGACTGTCCTCAAATTGTTTGTCCTGCGATAGTGGCGCTGAGCCCCGCCCAAACTATTTTTCCCCGGCCGAAGGGCCCGAACGGGGCAGAGGGTTTAAGACGGTGAGGGGCGCGCCTTTCCCGGGGCCCTGCAACTTAGAGTCGTATTGACAAACCCCCCGATGTTGGCTAGGGTTGTAATGTTCCCTTTTGGGGTGAAGTGGGTGACATACTCAACCAATCAAAACCTTTTGGTTGCTGATCAAAAACACACCGTAGATACACGGCAGTTCTGGCCTCACGAGGACCCGCTGCGACGTCCCCTAAAGTGGTGCGATGTGCCTGCCCAAATGTTTGGCCACTGCCACTGCATGGGAAGAGCCGCCCCCTCTGTCTGAATATTGTTTGTTCAAAAAATTTACAGACTTGTTAAATGAAGATATCTATATAGTACCACCCTTATTTGGGACCCAAAAAAACCCCCTTTCAGGCCTTGGGTAACCCCTGGAAAAAAAAATGCGTCCCGAAATCACAAGGAAAAAAAATACTCGCTTTGGCGTTTAGAAAAAACCTGTTTTTATGAATATAAAAGACAAACGGCTAAAAACCCTTGAATATAAAAATTTCGCTCCAAAATTACCAGGAAAAAAATTAACTGGATGTGGTTGAAAAAAAGCTGTGTTTTTACTGATACAAAAGCACAAAAGGGTTAAATAACTTTTTTATATAAATTAGCTACAAAATCACCGGAAAAAAATTTAAATGGTATGTGGATGTAAAAAAGCTGTGTATTTGTCACGTTTTCTGACCGCATGGCTAAAAAGTCCAGGGTATGGGGGATCCTAGGGGGCCCACCCTGGGGACAGTGGTTATCCCCGTGGGTTGCGAAGGCAGCAGTAAAAAGATGCAGGGGCCCAGGGCAGGTAAAAAAATATATTTAGCAGCAGGAAAAATGGAGGACAATTTCTCCCGGGAAAAAGCAAAGGGAGTCAGGTGGCTGGACGCCAGGGGTTAAAGCAGAAACTCAGGAAATGGGAAACCCGGGTTCACAGAGGAGCTTCAGCAAAGAGGTCTAGCTCTATGCAAAACATCAACGAACTGACCCCAAATACAGGGAAAGTTCCTTATGAAGGCAGAGGTCACAGGTCACAGGCAGGAAGCAGGAGCACTGTGTCTACAAATGTTAGCAGACTGGCACGCGCCCTATGGGGTGCGCACACACTGGGGAAGCCACAGGAGCGGGACCAGGTGAGTAGCGCTGAGCAGCAGGAGACACAGGAGCAGGTACAGAGCATAATGACACAGCCACTGTGAGCCCCGCACAGGGAACCACAGCGGACCCAGAAACCGTAGCACTGACACGTCTGCGGTACAAGATACGGGCCGCTGCGTTATCCGTGACAGTACCCCCCCTTATGCACTCCCTCCGGGCTAGACGGGTGCCCCCCCATAAAAGCCAGTGGTAACCACATCCTCCTCGGTATCCCAGGAACTGTCTTCAGAGGAGGCGTCCAGGGCATCCCGGATTACTTCTTGAACCTGGGGGGCAGAAGCAGAAACAGTAGGCAGGGGGAGAGGTGGACAGGAATCAGAGGTGTTATTACAGACCATGAGCTCTTCTTGTTCTTGAGGTTCCTCTTTAGGCAGAACTGCAGAAACAGGCAGAGAAACGGGTGGGCGGGACTGCACAGGATGGTCAGGCTTGAGCGTGAATGGCATGGCTCGCCCCACTGGAGAACTTCACCCGGTTTCCAATCTAAGGATGGATTGTGACGCTGGACCCATGGTAGGCCAAGCAGACCTGAAGCAGAAGCATTAGGCAAAATGTAGAACGAGATGTCCTCTTGGTGGGAGCTTCCAATTTGCAGAGATAGAGGCTTTGTGCGGAACTGGACTGGCTCCTTCAGGATCTCCCCATTGATAGAAGAGAAATGAAGTGGTTTTCTCAGACGGGTGGCAGGCAGACAGAACTTCTCCAGTAATGACGGGTGGACGAAATTCTCAGAAGAGCCGGAGTCCAGAAGAGCAGGAATTTGAATTTTAGTACTCGAACCATAACAGAGAGTGACCGGGGTGGTCAGACGAGGAGCAGAGGCATCTTTATTCAGGGACACTTCACCCACAACACCATGGCATGGAGAATTCCGGGGCGCAGCAGGGCGGACTGGGCAGTTTTTCAGATAGTGCTTGGGATTGCCACAGTATAGACACATGTTCAGACTGCGCCGACGAGTGCGTTCCTCCAGGCTTAGATGGGCGTGATTCACCTCCATAGGAACATCTTGAGAGAACGCAGGTGCCTGGTGAGATATATTTGGGGGTGAAGGTACAAGCCGAGGCGAAGGCTTGCGAGGGCGGAAGGGCATTGGGTGCACGCGAAGCTCTAGCTCTCTTTCAGCAAAACGTATGTCGATTTTGGTAGCTAGAGCAATGAGGTCGTCCAGGTTACTAGGTAGGTCCCGACCAGCCAGTTCATCCTTGATGTGCTCAGCGAGACACCCCCAGAAGGCTTCAACAAGGGCCCCGTTGTTCCAAGAGAGTTCTGAAGCCAGGGTACGAAACTGGATGGCATACTGGCCCACAGTAGATTCGCCTTGACAGGAACGTAGCAGAGCAGATGCCGCGGAGGTATTGTGCCCAGGTTGTTCAAAAATTTTCCGGAAGGCGAACAGAAATTCTTGGATGTCCCATGTCAGCGGATCCCCTCACTCCCAGAGGGGTGAGGCCCAGGCCAGAGCTTCACCTGAGAGCAGGCTGAGGATAAACGCCACCTTGGCTCTATCGGACGGGAAGTGGTGTGCCAGGACCTCAAAGTGTATGGTACACTGGTTGATGAATCCGCGACATGTAAGGGGGTCTCTGTCGTAACGGGCAGGCAGAGGCAGGCTGGGACTGGACATGGTTGCAGGAGGCGGAGATACTGTAGGTAGCGGAGCTGGCGTAGATGCCAGTGCAGACGCAACTTCATCCAGACATGCGGTAACTGTCTGCAGTTTCTGGAAGAGTTGTTCCAGGTGCGTGCCGTAACTGTTGATAACAGTCACTAGGTCTGTCAGAGTCCCTCCGGCGGGATCCATATTATGGTTAGTTCGTACGTTCACGTTTTCTGGCCGCAAGGCTAGAAACGTCCAGGTATGGGGGATCCTCAGGGCCCACCGTGGGCACAGATGGTTATACCCGCGGTGGTAGCTGAAGTGCAGAGCTGGATTGCCGGACACTGGAAACTGATAAACGGATGATGCAGCAGTAAAACAGATGACAGAGTCCCAGACAGGTAACAGAGTATATTCAGCAGCAGGAGAAACTGGAGGACAATACGTCAGGAAACAGCAGGCAGCACAGGTGCGCTGGACAGCGCAGGATTAAATGCAGAAATGCAGGAATACTGGAAACCAAGGGTTAACACAGCAGGAGCTTCAGCAACAGAGGCCTAGCTCTATGGAACAACACCAACAAAGTAACCCAGAGTACAGGGAGGAAGTTCCTTATGAAGGCAGAGGTCACAGGTCACAGGCAGGAAGCAGGAGCACTGTGTTTATAAATGTGAGCAGTCTGGCACGCGCACACCCTATGGGGTGCGCACACACACTGGGGAAGCCAGAGAGGATGGACACGTGCAGGAGCGGGACCAGGTGAGTAGCGCTGACCAGCAGGGGACACAGGAGCAGGTACAGAGCATAATGACACAGCCACTGTGAGCCCCGCACAGGGAACCACAGCGGACCCAGAAACAGGAGCACGGACACGTCTGCGGTCCAAGCTACGGGCCGCAGCGTTATCCGTGACAGTACCCCCCCCTTAAGCCCTGCCTCCGGGCTAGCCGGGTGCCCCCATAACAGCCAGGGGTAACCACCTCCTCCTCGGTATCCCAGGAACTGTCTTCAGAGGAGGCGTCCAGGGCATCCCGGATTACTTCTTGAACCTGGGGGGCAGAAGCAGAAACAGTAGGCAGGGGGAGAGGTGGACAGGAATCAGAGGTGTTATTACAGACCAGGAGCTCTTCTTGTTCTTGAGGTTCCTCTTCAGGCAGAACTGCAGAAACAGGCAGAGAAACGGGTGGGCGGGACTGCACAGGATGGTCAGGCTTGAGCGTGAATGGCATGGCTCGCCCCACTGGAGAACTTCACCCGTTTTCCAATCTAAGGATGGATTGTGACGCTGGAACCACAGTAGGCCAAGCAGAACTAAAGAAGAAGCATTAGGCAAAACGTAGAACTAGATGTCCTCTTGGTGGGAGCTTCCAATTTGCAGAGATAGAGGCTTTGTGCGTAACTGGACTGGCTCCTTCAGGATCTCCCCGTTGATAGAAGAGAAATGAAGTGGTTTTCTCAGACGGGTGGCAGGCAGACAGAACTTCTCAAGTAATGATGGGTGGACAAAATTCTCAGACGAGCCGGAGTCCAGAAGAGCAGGAATTTGAATTTTAGTACCGGAACCATAACAGAGAGTGACCGGGGTGGTCAGACGAGGAGTAGAGGCATCTTTATTCAGGGACACTTCACCCACAACAACATGGCATGGAGGATTCCGGGGCGCAGCAGGGCAGACTGGGCAGTTTTTCCGATAGTGCTTGGGACTGCCACAGTATAGACACAGGTTCAGACTGCGCCGGCGAGTGCGTTCCTCCAGGCTTAGATGGGCGTGATTCACCTCCATAGGAACATCTTGAGGGAACGCAGGTGCCTGGTGAGATAGACTTGGGGGTGAAGGTACAAGGCGAGGCGAAGGCTTGCGAGGGCAGACGGGCGTTGGGTGCTGGCGAAGCTCTAGCTCTCTTTCAGCAAAACGTATGTCGATTTTGGTAGCTAGAGCAATGAGGTCGTCCAGGTTACTAGGTAGGTCCCAACCAGCCAGTTCATCCTTGATGTGCTCAGCGAGACACCCCCAGAAGGCTTCAACAAGGGCCCCGTTGTTCCAAGCGAGTTCTGAAGCCAGGGTACGAAACAGGATGGCATACTGGCCCACGGTAGATTGGCCTTGACAGGAACGTAGCAGAGCAGATGCCGCGCAGGTATTGCGCCCAGGTTGTTCAAAAATTTTCCGGAAGGGGAACAGAAATTCTTGGATGTCCCCTGTCAGCGGATCCCTTCTCTCCCAGATGGGTGAGGCCCAGGCCAGAACTGCAGCTTAGAGCAGGCTGAGGATAAATGCCACCTTGGCTCTATCGGACGGGAAGTGGTGTGCCAGGACCTCAAAGTGTATGGTACACTGGTTGATGAATCCGCGACATGTAAGGGGGTCTCTGTCGTAACGGGAAGGCAGAGGCAGGCTGGGACTGGACATGGTCGCAGGAGGCGGAGATACTGTAGGTAGCGGAGCTGGCGTAGATGCCAGTGCAGACGCAACTTCATCCAGACATGCGGTAAATGTCTGCACTTTCTGGAAGAGTTGTTCCAGGTGTGTGCCGTGACGGTTGATAACAACCACTAGGTCAGGCAGACTCACTCCGGCGGGATCCATATTATGGTTAGTTCGTACTGTCACGTTTTCTGGCCGCAAGGCTAGAAACGTCCAGGTATGGGGGATCCTCAGGGCCCACCGCGGGAGCAGATGGTTATACCCGCGGTGGGTAGCCGAAGTGCAGGGCTGGATGGCAGGACACTGGAAACTGATAAACGGATTATGCAGCAGTAAAACAGATGACAGAGTCCCAGACAGGTAACAGATTATTTTCAGCTTCAGGAGAATCTTGAGGACAATACGTCAGGAAACAGCAGGCAGCACAGGTGCGCTGGACAGCGCAGGATTAAATGCAGAAATGCAGGAATACTGGAAACCAAGGGTTAACACAGCAGGAGCTTCAGCAACAGAGGCCTAGCTCTATGGAACAACACCAACAAAGTAACCCAGAGTACAGGGAGGAAGTTCCTTATGAAGGCAGAGGTCACAGGTCACAGGCAGGAAGCAAGAGCACTGTGTCTATAAATGTCAGCAGGCTGGTGCGCGTGCGCCCTATGGGGTGCGCACACACGCTGGGGAAGCCAGAGAGGATGGACACATGCAGGAGCGGGACCAGGTGAGTAGCGCTGACCAGCAGGGGACACAGGAGCAGGTACAGAGCATAATGACACAGCCGCTGTGAGCCCCGCACAAGGAGCTACAGCGGACCCAGAAACAGGGGCACGGACATGTCTGCGGTCCAAGCTACGGGCCGCAGCATGATCCGTGACAGTATTTTACTGACTACAAAAGCACAAACAGGCTTAGATAACCCTTGGATATTCAATGCGCTCCAGAACTGACCAGATGGCATTAAAATGTATATGGGGCAGAGATGTACTTTCTAATGGCGTTATTCACTGTACCATAGAAAATACTGGGGAATGGCAAAAAAATTCCAAGAGGGACAAATTGTGAAAAAAAAAACATACTTTTGCCATATTATTGGACATTTTGCTTTTACAGTGTTCAATATTAGGTAGATATGTTTTTTTATGTATTCTACAAGTTGATACGCATCTGCAAATACCAAATATGTAGGGTTTCCGTTATGTTTTGGTACTGTAAAAAATTCCAAACATTTACATTTTTTTTAAGTTTGCGGCGCCATTTTGTGGTACCGATAACTTTTTTGTAGTAACACCTACGGACGTCAGTGAGGGTGCATTTTTTTGCGGGCTGAAGTGCACTTTTTATTGCTAGCAGTTTGGAATCCATGCAACTTTTTTGATCACTTTTATTCCAATTTTTAAGCGACGTGAAATGAATAAAAAAATTTAATTTTGCCGATTTGTAATTCTTCTCCTTCTACGGTGTTCAGCGAACGGGACCCACTCTGGACTTGAATTGCAATGCCCCACAAACTGCATCAAAATTATAACGGAAGAAGAGCAGTCTCTGATAACAGCAGTGACACCCCTCCCCCCTCCAAAATCGCTGTTAGAAACAAATTTCTTTTGTGTGAGATCTCTGCAGCAGCAACTGCAGCATCGGCGGCACAACGAGAGCAGTATGAGGAGCAAGCATGCCGTCCAGACTTATATAGTGCGGTGACGTCAGAGAATCCTGACGGTCTCTGATTGGCTTCATCTCTACACATGTCATTTAGGCTACTCCTTTCTTCCTCCCAGAGTTCTCTTCCCCATGTAACGCCATGTGCTTGCGGCCATTTTAGCAATTAAAAACACGCTTAGTTCCCGCGAATCACCCTAAACTTCAACTCCGTGCAGAATCGAAGTTTTCCTGAAATTCTAAACAAATTCCACTTAGAATCAATTCGCCCATCTCTAGTTATAAGGAAGCTAAAAGCTTCACCATATGTGCATGAATCACAGCAAGTCAGTATACTCTCCAAGAACCATGAGGCTATGTCTACACAACACAGTAATACCGTTGGATTTTCAACGGATTCAGTACTTAGAACATAGTTGGCAACTTTTGAAAATGAAAAAGCAGTAGATTTTAGTGGGCGGCGCGCTTAGCGCGCCGCGGCAAAAATTTGCATGGACACGCCCATCTTGTTGGTATGCCACGTCCCTTCAAAAAGCCACACCCACTCCACATAACTGCATAACGGCTTTTGAAGAAAGCCAGGTAGGTGCCCTTATAGCCAGGTAGTAACCCCCCATAAGCAGGTAGTGCCCCTTACAGGCAGGTAGATGCCCCCTTGTAGCCAAGTAGATGCCCCCTCTGTGGCCAGGTAGGTGCCCCCCTTTGTTAGCCAGGTAGGAGCTCCCCTTTGTTAGCCAGGTAGTGCCCCCATTGTTGCCAGGTAGTGCCCCCATTGTTGCCAGGTAGATGCCCCCTCTGTTGCCAGGTAGATGCCCCCCACGGTTGCCAGGTAGAAGCCCCCCTCTGTTGCCAGGTAGTGCCCCCTCTGTTGCCAGGTAGTGCCCCCTCTGTTGCCAGGTAGATGCCCCCACTGTTGCCAGGTAGTGCCCCCATTGTTGCCAGGTAGTGCCCCCTCTGTTGCCAGGTAGATGCCCCCATTGTTGCCAGGTAGATGCCCCCATTGTTGCCAGGTAGTGCCCCCTCTGTTGCCAGGTAGATGCCCCCACTGTTGCCAGGTAGATGCCCCCTCTGTTGCCAGGTAGATGTCCCCTCTGTTGCCAGGTAGTGCCCCCATTGTTGCCAGGTAGTGCCCCCATTGTTGCCAGGTAGATGCCCCCTCTGTTGCCAGGTAGTGCCCCCATTGTTGCCAGGTAGTGCCCCCACTGTTGCCAGGTAGATGCTCCCTCTGTTGCCAGGTAGTGCCCCCTCTGTTGCCAGGTTGATGCCCCCATTGTTGCCAGGTAGTGCCCCCATTGTTGCCAGGTAGATGCCCCCTCTGTTGCCAGGTAGTGCCCCCTCTGTTGCCAGGTAGTGCCCCCAATGTTGCCAGGTAGTGCCCCCTCTGTTGCCAGGTAGTGCCCCCATTGTTGCCAGGTAGTGCCCCCATTGTTGCCAGGTAGTGCCCCCTCTGTTGCCAGGTAGACCCCCCATTGTAGCCAGGTAGTGCCCCCATTGTAGCCAGGTAGTGTTCCCTCTGTTGCCAGGTAGTGCCCCCATTGTTGCCAGGGAGTGCCCCCATTGATGCCAGGTAGATGTCCCCTCTGTTGCCAGGTAGTGGCCCCATTGTTGCCAGGCAGAGCCCCCCATATAGCTAATAAAAATAAAATAATAAAATCCACTTACCTCACCAGGCTCCTGCAGCGCGGCCGCTCCGGACGATCTCCTCAGCAGCGCAGGGGGAAGTGAGAGCAGCCGCGCCTCACTCCCCTGCAGCCGCGCGTCACTTCCCCCTGCGCCGCTGACCTGTATGTGCGGCGCACACACCGCCGCCGGACATACAGGGGGAGGAGGGAGGAGGGAGCGATCCCTCCTGCCTCCTCCCTGCACAGCGAGACTCCGGGCGGGTGAAGTGGGCGCAGCGGCCGCTTCACCCGCCTGTGAGAACGGACCGGCGGCGCCAGAGTAGCGCACTAGCACTACTCTGTCGCCGCGGCCATTCAAAGACCCCCCGCCGCCTACTGGCGGCGGGAGGAATGCCAACTCCCCCGGGAGGGCGGGAGGGGACCACAAATAGCGGGACCCCCCCGCCAAAAACGGGAGAGTTGGCATGTATGACTTAGAATCCCCCCTATGCTGCATTGACAGCAATAAAAAAAAATCCGTGCTGTAGTCTAAACAGCACGGATTTTTTTTTAAACTGGGGGGATTTTAAAACATGTTGGATATTCCACCCAGATTTGCAGTCGGCGCTGTACATTAAATATATGGGTCTAACGGGAAATCCAAAAACCGACCATTGTTTTAGCGCAGATCTGCCCCAACAACCGCGGTCCAGCAATGTTAAAATGCTGTCAGATTTTGGATGGCATTTTAACACATAGTTGCCAACCCTCCCGTTTTTGGCGGGTCACTCCCGCTAATGGGGGCCGTGTCCTGCCCCCCTCTCCCCCGCTTCAGTGGCTCAACCTCCCACCTCTTTAGAGAAGCTGGAGGTTATCTGTGCACAGAGGCATAGGGCAGCGTCTCTTGACGCTGCCCTACAGCCTCTGTCCTGTGCCGCCGCCGGCAATGCTCTCCTAGCTTCAGAGTTGCTGGCATCCTAGTTTGAAAAACTAGGATGCCAGCAGGACAGGTGAGTGCAGGGATGGCTGTGTGTGTGAGGAGGGGGGTGGCTGATTGCCTGTGAGGGGGTGTGTGTGTGTGTGCAATGACTGAGTGCTTGTGAGGGGAGGAGTGTGAGGTAGGTTTTATTATTTTATTGTTACTAGCTATAGGGGCACTGCCTGGCTCATGGGGGCCATCTGCCTGACTAAAGGGGCCATCTGCCTGGATAAAGGGGGCATCTGCCTGGATAAAGGGGGCATCTACTTGGCTCATGGGGGCATCTGCCTGGCTCATGGGGGCCATCTACCTGGATAAAGGGGGCATCTGCCTGGCTCATGGGGGCATCTGCCTGGCATGGGGGCATCTACCTGGATAAAGGGGCATCTACCTGGATAAAGGGGGCATCTGTCTGGCTCATGGCATGGGGGCATCTGCCTGGAATGGGGGCATCTGCCTGGCATGGGGGCATCTGCCTGGATAAAGGGAGCATCTGCCTGGCTCATGGGGGCATCTGCCTGGCTCATGGGGGCATCTGCCTGGCATGGGGGCATCTGCCTGGATAAAGGTGGCATCTGCCTGGCTCATGGGGGCATCTGCCTGGCTCAGGGGGACATCTGCCTGGCTCATGGGGACATCTACCTGGATAAAAGGGGCATCTGCCTAGCTATTGGGGGAACTACCTGGCTGTAAGGAGCATCTAGGTGGCTATTGGGGGCACTACCTTGCTATTGGGGACACTACATGGCTATTGGAGGCACTACCTGGCTATTGGAGGCACTACCTGGCTATTGGGGGCACTACCTGGCTAATGGAGGCACTACCTGGCTGTAAGGGGCACTATCTGGCTATTGGGGACAGCTACCTGGCTAGAAGGGGGTATTAACCTGGCTACAGGAGGCTACTACCTGGTTACAGGGTTCAAATAGGCCACCGAGATACCTACCTATTGGGGCACAGTTTGGTGGTATCTCCCAGCTCTCCTGGATGCTGAATAGACCATCCAATAGTCCAGGGAAGCTGGGTGCTGCCAAAACCCTAATTTAGCTTTCTTCCAGAACCATTACACAGTTAGGTGGAGTAGGCTGTGGCTTTTTCGAAGGGGGCGTAGCTTACATGCAAGATGGGCGGGGATATGCAAATTTTTGGTGCGCCGCGCTACGCACGCCGCCTTCAAATCTCCTGCTTTTTTACTTTCAAAAGTTGGCATGTATGATTTAACATATGCTGTGTAGACTTAGCCTGAGACAGTGTGTTCTCGTCTAGAAGTAATCCTTAAAAGAGCAAGTACAGTACCTCCAAAATCTGACATATCATAGATTGGCTGCAGCCGTCACATGCCTCTGCTTACATCACCATCTGAAAGTGAACAGTTACAAATGGTGATTAAGCTAAGGCATGTGATGGCTGATGGGAGTATAGGCTTTCTCATTTTGTTTGATGGCAGCAGCTTACTATTCGATTTTTTAATAGTACCAGTCACAATGGCACACATAACAATAACAGTCATAGTGGGACACATAACAGTACCAGTCACAATGGCACACATAACACTACCAGTCAAAATTACATACAAAACTCTACCAATAACAATGGCACACATAAATCTACCTGTCTCTATGGCACAGATAACACTACAAGTCACCATGGCACACATAACACAACCAGTCACAATGGCACACATAACACTACCATTCACAATGGCACACATGATATTACCAGTCACCATGGCACACAACACTACCAGTCACCATGGCACACATAATACTACCAGTCAAAATGACATACATAACTCTACCAGTTACAATGGCACACATAACACTACCAGTCATAATGGCACACATAACACTACCACTTACCATGGCATAGATAACACTACCAGACACCATGGCATAGATAACATTACCAGTCACCATGGCACACATAACTCTACCAGTCACCATGGCACACATGACACTACCAGTCAAAATGACACATATAACTCTACCAGTTACAATGGCACACATAACACTACCAGTCACCATGGCACACATAACACTACCAGTCACCATGGCACACATGATACTACCAGTCACCACGGCATAGATAACAGTACCAGTCACCATGGCACACATAACACTACCAGTCATAATGGCACAGATAGCACTACTAGTCACCATGGCACACATAACACTACCATTCAAAATGACACACATAACTCTACCAGTTACAATGGCTCACATAACTCTATCAGTCTCTATGGCACACATAACAGTACCAGTCACAATGCAAAACATACATCTATCAGTCACCATGGCACAGATAACATTACCAGTAACAATAGCACACATATTACTGCAAGTCATAATGGAAGAACGAAGAGATCTGAGTAGATTTGATGGTCCATAACTAAGGTATTCCCTGATCTCTTCGCTCTTATAATGCTTTGTATGACTAAGACAGTACAACATTATACTACTTGCACAATGTCACAATGGCACATATAACACTGCCTTGCTTAGCAATCTATATCAGTGTAAATCACAACAGTGTCAACCACAGAGGCAAAATAGCAGTGGTGACAGTCATGTTGCCCTCTCTTAGGGCGACATGTATGAACGGGCTTTTCGCCTGTTTTCTGGCGTATCCTGCGCCTCACCGACTCGAATCCCCTGTCGGACGCGGGGATGCAGTGTTAGGCGCAGCGTTCTCCACTTTCAGCTGCGCCTCGCATGAAGGGGCGTGCAATGGGCGCGGTGTGGGCGCGCTGTAGGCGTTCCGGGGCGGGAAGCGGCGCGCTCGAATACTCCGAGGCATGTACGATCGCGAGTCGGCAAAGTGCGGCGCATTGCAGCGCTCGGCAGCTCCGACAAGCAGACCTAGTTGATTTTGGTCTAAATGATCCGGCGGAGGCGAAGTGAAGCAAGAACGGAACATGCGAGGAAGCATAGAAGATCGCAACAGAAATCTCGGCGCTCAGCTCCGTGCGGCATGGAGTATGATTCCCGAAAAAATCGCCTTTATAAAGGCGGAAAACATTATCAGAAAAGAGCTCACACCTCAAAAATAAAAAATTTAAAAAAAAATCACTTTCCAAAAATCTAGAACGGCGCAAAATCAAGAATTAGGATATTGGAAATTGCCGGGAAATACAGTAATTCAAATTCTGAAAGCTATTCTCATTGGACGGCATAAACCGGCCAATCAGAATAAGAGTGACAGTGAACCATTAAAACCTATGTAGAACTATTGACCAATCAAAATCACATCTCGCGCTCTGATTGGCTCAGCTGGACGAGCCCCCGCTAGCTCAACCAATCAGCTCTTTTCTGCCTTTTTACTGTATTTTGAACTGTCCTGCCTTTGAATATGATTGGTCAATATTTCTCCATAGGTTAGAATGGGTCCCTGTCGCTCCTATTCTGATTGGTCAATACTCCTCCATAAGTTAGAATGGGCCACTGTCGCTCCTATTCTGATTGGCTGGTTTATTCCGACCAATCAGAAGAGCTTAAGCATTTGAATTACTGTATTTGCCGGCAATTCTCGATATTGCAATTCCTTATGTAGCGCCGGTCTCGGCGACAAATGCGTTGTTAGGGATTTAACTGATTTATTTTTATAGAAGGTATTAGCGCTTTATCTGATAATGTTTTACACTTAATAAAAATGAGTTTTTGATTAATACTCCATGCCGCACGGCGCTGAGAGCGGAGATTTCATTGCGCCATTCTCTCCATAGACTACAATGGGAAAAGTAGCTCGCGCTCTGATTGGCTGGGATAGCCAAGACCCCGCTAGCTCAACCAATCAGCTCTTTTCTGTATTTTTACAGTAATTTGAACTGTCCCGCCGTTGATTTTGATTGGTCCAAACTTCTCCATACGTTATAATTAGTGATGAGCGATTACGTTGACTATCGTCATCGGGTCGATAGTCGATATCGGCAATTATCAAGACGATTTCCGATAGTCGATAATAGATTATCGCCGATGACCATTAAAGTCTATGGGAGAGCAACAACACCTTCATTCTTACACCCAAACAGGGCTGGAGAAGCTGGAATTAACATCCACAACAGTCAAATGGATACGTGCTACATCTTAGGCAACACACTTAGGTTATAAAAGTCACAGAAAAAAAGTCACAGACCATTCACTATCCCTGTCTTGTACCACAGCATGACCCTTAAACCTGCATCACCCACAAATTAAAAAGTGCCAGAAGGCAGTATGATTTGAACCATCATTTTACTTGAACTGGACATTGAATATCCCTGTCCTGGAACGCAGCATGAGCCCCAAGCCTGCATGATCCCCAGTTTTAAAAAGTGCCGCAAAAAGGAGTCTTTGAACCACCATTTTAGTTTCAACGGACATTGAATATACCTGTCCTGGGCCACAGCATGAGCCCCAAACCTGCATGACCCCCAGATATAAAAAGTGCAGCAAAAAGGAGTCTTTGAACCACCATTTTAGTTGAACTGGACATTGACTATATCTGTCCTGTACCACAGAATGACCATTAAACCTGTGATCTACAGATTAAAAAGTGCTGGAAAAAGGGAAAAGTCTTTCAACACCCATTTTATTTTAAACCCTGGACATTAACTAAAAATGTCCTGTCCCCCGCAGAAATTACCATTAAAACCTTTCGGGACCAACAGATTAAAAATTTGCAAAAAAAAAAGTAGTTTTTAAACCACCATTTTAGTTGAACTGGACTTTAATTATATTGTCCGTACCGCAGAATACCATTAAAAAATGTCTGCCCCCAGTTTAAAAATTTTCCCGGGAAAATAGGAGTCTTTTAAACCCAACCATTTTAGTTTAAACGGACTTTTACTATACCTGCCCCTGGGCCACGCATGACCCCCCAAACATGCTGCCCCCAAAGAAAAAAAAAGTGCAAAAAAACCCCCTCTTTAAAACCACCATTTTGTTTCAACAGCCCAATTAAATTTATCCCCTGTCCGGGGCCCAAAAGGCCTGACCCCCCAAACCTGCAGGGCCCCCAAAGTTTAAAAAAGGCCCGGGAAAAAAGGAGTCTTTAAAACCACCATTTAAGTTTCAACGGAAACTTTGTTTTATACCTGCCCTGGGCAACAGAAAGACCCCCAAACCCCTTTTTTGTTTCCCCAAAAATAAAAATTTGCCACAAAAAGGAGTCTTTAAAACCAAACCTTTTTTAGTTAAAATGGCCCTTTTTCCCTTATATCGGTCCTGCCCGCAGAATGCCCAAATTAAACCGGGGACCCCAAAAATTAAAAAAAGTGCCAAAAAAAGGGAAAGTCTTTAAACCCAAACCCATTTTATTTTAACTGGACATTGACTATCCCTGTTAGTACCACGTAACCTTTAAAACCTGTTTTGACCCAAAATTTTAAAAAGTGCAAAAAAAGGAGTTTTTTAACCCCCATTTTATTTAAAAAATGGACATTGCCTAACCGGCCTGGACCGCGTATACCTTTAAACCTGTCCTGACCCCCAGTTTAAAAAATTTGGGGGGAAAAAGGAGTCCTTTAAACCACCATTTTTTTTTTCATGGAAAATTGACTATATCTGTCCTGGGCCTAGCATGACCCCAAAAAACCTTTTTTGATTCACAAAATCCCCAAATTTGGCACTATGCTATTTTTTTACATTTTGGACTGTCTTTTGAATATTTTTGGTAACTGACATTTGTTTACAAAAATTTTTTTTTGGGGAAGTTTTATTTTGGGTTTTAAATTATTATTTTTTCCCTTTTTTTAAAAGGGGAAAAAACTACAACTTACACCCCTTCCTGAAGTTTTTAAAGGTTTTTTTTTCCCCGTTTTAGATGTTTTAAATTTCGTCCCACCCCCCATAAGTATACAAATTTGCCTAACCCTTAAAAAAAACCACTTTTTTTTTTTGAGAAAGACTTTTTGCCCCCCCTTGGCTTCTGAGACTGACACCAAATTTAAATTTAAAGGGGTTTCATTTTTCCCCCAAACCCTTCTTCATTGATTAGGGACAGACCCCCCGGGGGAGATCAAATGATGCGCCCCATAGGGGATCCCCCAGCCCCAGAAAATTTTAAAACCCTTTAAATTTGTAAAAAAAAATTTGTGTCCACCCCGGGGACACCCTTTTTGACCCCTATTTAAACCCTCACAGAAATAAACCTTTTTTAAAAAATCTTAAATTTTTAAGAAAATTTTAAGCTCTCCTGATTGCCCCAAAACGGGGGGAAACCCAAATTGCTCCGTCAAAACTGTTAACAGGGAGGTCCAGCTCCCAGATTTACAGTGGGTGCGGTGAGAGACCAGGCTAGCTTCTGCCCATCATTTAAAAGAAAGGTTTCACACCGGGCCGGGGTTTACGTGGGGGGTGGTGGAGAGCAAGGTAGCTTTTTTTTTCATCTTTTTAAAAAAACGCAGGTTCACCAGCCAGGCCGGGTTAAAGTGGGTGCGAAGAGACCCCAGGCTGGCGTCCGCATCTTTTTAACAGGGTTAAAAAATGCCCTTATCCCCAGCAACAAAAACAGTCGTGTAAAAGCAAGTGCGTAAGCGGAATTTTGAGGTAAACCCCAGCCCCCCTCATACACAGTAAAAACCTGGGTACCCGCTTCCCCCTTTCCGTATGAGGGGTCGGACCAATTGAGCTTCATTTGGGAAAAATACGGTGGTTAACCCTCCTTTTCCACCCAGGGCCCTTTTTTTGGCTTTCTTTTTCTCTTTTTAAACCTAACTTTTTCGGGAGGAAATTGTCTCTGAAAATTTGGGTTCTTTCCATGTTTCCAAATACTCCATGCCCCTGAAAAAACAAAATTTCGGGCAAGTTTTTCCGTCCCCTCCCTTGTCAATTAAAGGGGAATTTTTTTACCAGCTATTTTGTACTTGAATTTTTTTAGTAGTTTAATTCTAGGAAAAACTTTTTTTAAAATGGGGGGGGAAAATCCCCCAAATATCTTGTTTCTCTTTTTTTTATTGTTTTTAAAGGGGTTTTGTTTTAAATTACAAGGGATTGCTGCAAATTTAAAGATCTTGAAAAAAACAAGTCATTTTGCAATATGTGTCCTTTAACAGTTTTTCCAAACCATTCTGTTTCTGACAGAAACCATCACCCTTGACCCACTCTTGAAAAATTTTGTGAAGAACAAATGTCTGTTAAAAAAACCCCCTTTTTTACAATAGGACCTGTATTTTAGCTGCATTTCACAGAAAATTCCCCCAAAAAATTTCAAAACATGCCCATGAGCCACTTTTTACAATTGTGAAGAAACAAATGTCATTTTTGAAACAAAATTTTTTAAAATTAGGAATGTAGTATAGCTGCATGTCACAGCAAAATGCCCCCAAAAATTCAAAACGTGACCCTTTGGAACCAATTTTGAAAATTTGTTAAAAACAAATGTTATTAAAACAACATTTTTAAAAATTATGACCTTGTTATTGCTGCTTTTAAAACAGCATGCCCCAAAAAAAAATTTTTTAAAAAAATGACTTCTCAGCCACTTTTAAAAAATTTTTGGGGAGGGAGAAATGTCACTTAGAAGCCACATTTCTGTTCCAAAGGCCCCATAAATTTTTTGCTGTATTCCAGAAAACATGACCTAAAAAAATTTAAAAAAATAGGGTTCTTTCTCGGGCCACTTTTAAAAAATTGTGAGGGAGAAATGCCATTTAGAAAAGCCCCCATTTCTGTTAAAAAAAGGACCATGGTTTTTGCGAAACTCACGCAAAAATGCCCCCAAAAAAATTTTTAAAATTTTTAACTTCTCAGCAACTTTTAAAAAATTTGGTGAGGGAAAAAAATCCCACTTTAACCCCTTTCTTTCCCAAAAAGGACCATAAATTATTGCTATATCCCCAGCAACAGGGCCCCCAAAAAATTATAAATATGATTCTCACCACTGTTAAAAATTGTGAGGCGCATCCCCCCCAAAACCTTTTACAATGCAAAAATTCTAAAGATAAAGGGGTTTTAAATGGAATATGGTTTTTTGTCATAAAAATTTGGGTGTCTTTACAGCCCCTCTCACAGAAAAACCCCGAAAAAATGAACTTTTGGGGGAACTAAAAATAAAAATTGCGGGTAAAAAATTGGATCTTTTTAAAAAAAACTTTTTTAAAAGGGGGACCATTTTTTTTTGAAGGGGGTTTGTGAAGTAGCCCGGCAACTAATCTTGACCTCCCAATTGGGGCCAAAAACATCTTCAGAGATCCATGTGATTCTTCTTGATGAAAGTCAAACAAACCCCACATTATCTGGGGAAAAACCGGATGCGTTTGTCTGAATGACTCCCCCAGCGGTGCAAAGGGTTTCCCCCCTCAGATATGAGGGGCGGTTTGTTTGGGCGGGGAAAAACCACCTTATGGGGGGGCGAGCGGGGTCGGGCCATTCTTTCCTTTTTGGATACCAAAAGCCCCTATTGGGCCCGGGGAAACCCCAACAAAAACTTCGGTGTTGAGACGCAGATGGGTCGTGCCCCCCAAGGGTTTCTTAAACGGGTGTCGGGTGTGTTGTATGTTTTCCTGCATTGCATGTTTTTGGTTGGAGGGTTTGGGTAAATAAAGATTCCCTGGGTCAAAAAAATTAGGCTTCTGCCCCCTTGCCTCTGCTGCCGCTACGGCTACCTGGCACTCTACGCTGTCCGCGTGAAGTTGTTCCCCGTGAATTTGAAGAACGTGAAGCAGATGCAACAAAGTTCTAGTTGATCAATCAGCAAGGTCTCCCATTTCCTGAATTTTTTCTCTAATTTGGGGGGGTGGAAGGGAAAATGCTGGGGTTTGGTTTTTTTACCGGGGGGGTCCAGGAGGGTGGGGCCCCCCCAGTAACCCGTTGTTTTTGATGGCCCTTTAAAGCGAGGTTTATTTGGGGAAAAGGGAAAAGGAGCATCCCCCGCACTCATGTGAGAGATGGAGCCTTTATTTCCCAAGCCTCTGGGTCGAGGGGGCACTAGCAAAACTCATCTTCCTCATCTTCCTTCTCCCCTCAAATTCGCGGGCCCCAAACCCTTTCCAGGCATGGACGCGGTAACGTCGGTTTTCAGGAAAAAAAAAAAAAACCTCCTCCTCCTCCCCCTCCGCTTCCCCCGGGGACAGCTTCAACCGCCCCGACTTGCCTCAGAAAGGGTGAACCCGAAAGCGTGGGAAAACCGCCTTTCACTACCCTTGGGCCCCAACCACTGCCTAAAAGAAGGGCCGATAAAATTGAGAAACTTTGGGCCCTTTTGGATTTAAAAGGGGAGAAACTCCGTGTCCGCACTGTTTTTCCCTCTCCTCCTCCGTCCCCTGGGGGACCTGGTTTTTTTCAGATGTCCAAAAGATCGTTCCGAACTAAGATCACCAAAAATGGTCATGCTGACAAGGGGATCCCTTTCCCCCACTGACCATTTTGGGGGCTTCTTCAAAAACTTTCCCAAGGGTGGTGCAGAGTCTTTTTCCCCCTGCCTCCACTCTCGGTTTTCAACACCCCGAGGGGCCGCACCGCTGCTTGGGCAGGCCATGGTACCCCTTTTTACTTTCGTAATGGCTTTTCGCTCTCTCACAATCGCTGGAGCATGTGGAGGGTGGAAATCCCAGGTTTTTGCCCCGTCAACAATGAGCGGTTTGCGGGGACCCGGGGGCTGACGCTGCAACGCCAAACCAGGTGGGGCGAAGCAGGGGGTTTCTAAAAGGGGGGGAAATGCAAAAAATCAGACCTCGAGCCTTCTTCAGCAGGGAGTCCCGACCCGGGTAGCGCTTTTAAAAATTTTGGGGGCGACGAGGGTTTATGAATGTGCCAGGAAGGGATTTTGGGGTTCCCCGCCTTTCCCACTTAATTTGGCCAGCAGATTTCGCCCCTTACAGGGACACCACCTTGGGCCCGCTCAAGGTTCTTTTTTACCCAGCCAGCGCTCGGGCTCATTTCGGGGGGCTTTCCCGGGCCTGTGGGGTGGAAAAGGTCTCAAAGAAGATTAATTTTTAACACGGGCCCGGTTTCTTGGGCCCCCTGATTTCCACCCGAGGACCTTGGGGGGAAAGAGCCCAGCCCACCCCCCCCTTTCGGTTTTTAAGAGCATGCCCGGGGCCTGAGAAACCACCCTCACACCCAGGGGACATCCACCCCCGGGCCCGCCCGTGAGCTGCACAGAGGGTAACGGCCTTGCCCTGCTTACTAGTCCCTGTGTCCGGGGGTGAGATGGACTTTTTCCGGGCCCCAATGCGGGGCAAAGCGCTTGAAATTTTAGAGACCCCATGGTGGCCAGGGCAGGAAAAGGCTTTTTTTGGAAAAAAAAATGCCCGCTCGGGGATCTGGGATTGGGGGGAGGGAAAAGGGGCCCTGAGTGGCGGAACCCTCTGTGTCCACCCGATGGAAAGGAAAAAATTTCCAAAGGCCCAAAAACCTTGGGAAGCCACATTCAGTTACAAGTTACATAGTTTAATAGTTATTTGGGGAAAGAAACACATGGGCCATCGAGTTCAACCAAAGGGGGGGGGGAAAAAGTTTGGGGGAGGGAGAAAAAAGGACTTAAAGCCCAGGCTCTCCACTGGTTAATCCCCCAAAAAACCCACGGGGCAAGAACCAAACCCCTGCTCCATATAGCCCTACATCTGCCCCCAGAGCCGCCCCCCGGCCGGATCCAAAATTTTACCTAGCTACTACCATTAATATTCTTTAGTCCAGGTAGGTTTAACCCCTTTCTTAAAACTCTCTACAGTTCTGTTTGTGACCAGCCCCTCGGCCCCCTTCCCCCCCCCCCGTTTCGCTTCGTGGCGCTCCCCCTCGGGTTAAATCTTTTTTTTTTCTAGTCGAAGGGTGTCCCCTGTCTTTTGGGGGGGTTTACCTGAAATATTTTTTCCCCATACTTTTTGTAGGGACCATTTTTATATTTATATAAATTAATATGTCCCCCCCAAGCCGTCTTTTTTCAAAACAAATAAGTTCAATTCTACAACCTCGCCCCATAATAAGCTCCCTTCCCCCTTTTTAGTTTGGTTGCTGTCTTTTTACTTCCCCTAGCTCATTACATTCTTTATAAACGGGGCCCAGAACTGAACAGCATATTTTAAGTGAGCGCCCAAAGCTTTGTACAGCGGTAGAATGACACCTTGTCCCGTGAGTCCATGCTCTTTTAATACACGCCATTTCTACTGGCCTTGAGGCAGCTGATTGAACATTGCATGTGTTCTGTAGTTTATGATCTCAAGAACGCCCAGATCTTTCTAAAAAAGGATTTTTCCAAGTTTTTCCCCCCCTGGACATATGGTGCCTGTATATTATTTTCCCCAGATGCGGAAACCTTACATTTTTAAAATTGAACCCCCTTTTTCCAAATGGAGCCCAAGATCAGGGGGGTTTCCCGGTCCCGCTTGCAATTTATGGCATCTTCCAAAATTTTCACTACCCTAATAGCTTGGGTCATGCAAAAATCGAAACCCTGCTATTTATCCCTTCCCTTTTATCGTTAATAAATACTTAAAAAAGAGAGGACCCAATACTGAGCCCCGCGGCACACCACCCCAAAAACCGGGGACACTCAAGTAGGAATTTAACCCCCACTTCTGGTCGATCCAGCAGCCAGTTTTTAATCCCAATTATACCTGTTATCTCTAAACCCAATGGATTTAGTTTACCTAACAAACGCTTAAGCGGCGTGTCAAATGCCTTTGAAAGTCTAAAAACAATATCCACAGCTGCCCCCTATTCAGGGTTTTGGCTTTGGGGAAAGGTTTGGGGGTTTAAATATTTTCTTCTGCTCCCAAAACCCGGAAGACAGAAAAACTGGCTGCTAGACGGCCCCTTTTAGGGTGCGGTCGTCAAACTGGGGAAGGAGAAGGGGTTGGGTGGGTCTCTGGTGGGGCTGGTGGTACTCGGGCGACGGTGGAGGCTGAAGCGGAGGCTGATCCCTGATCATGACTCTGAGAGACATGGGCAGCTGAGGAACGCTTGGTGGTGGCGGAGGAGGAGGAGGCGGAGACAGAGGGTGTGACAGTGGTTGGAAGCCCGGCGTCGGTGTGGCCTTTTTTAGCCAAGTGTTGCCTCCATTTCAACTCATGCATTCGCTGCATGTGACTAGACATGTTGGTGGTGGTTAAACACCTAAGATTCTTGCCTCTACTTATGCGTTTACGGCAAAGGCGGCATATGACATCGCTGGGTGAATCAGAGGCTTGCTCAAAGAAGGCCCAGGCTTGAGAGGTCCTGGACCTTTTTAACGGCGATAAGCGAGGAGCGGGGTTTCCGCTGACCGTGGCTGGTGGAATCATATCAGCGGACTTCTGTGACCGCCCTCTCCCTTTTTGAGGCGGGACCCGTATTGACACTACCCCATCGTCTTCTTCCTCATCCAGGGATGAAGCGCTCGCAAGCAAATTCTGCGGAAAAGACCACTATGGATCCGCAATGTCGTCCTCATCATCATCATCATCATCAACAAAGGTGACTTGTTCGTCCTGACTTTCTGCATCCAGAAGCTGCGGGCTACAAGCAACGGGCACTGCAAGGCATTGCCGACCGCCTGAGATTTTTGACGATTGACCGGCTTCCTTATCCTCCTCTGATGGCATCAGTAACTGGGCGTCAGAGCAGACAAAATCATCCTCTTTGGCCTCTTGATCTTTTAACATGCCTTCTGACCCCAACCGCATTTTGTCATCAAAGAGGTCTTCAGAAAATGGATTATCCACAGTGGTGGGTACACGAGTTGACATTTGGGCTGCCTTCGCTTCATGTTGAACGGATGATGATGATGCTGATGACGACATTTGTGGCCATGACTGGGAGGACGAGGAGGTAAGACTGCTGGATGCAGGTTGCATTAACCACTGAAGAACAGATTGGCGACACTGTTCGTTACTGAGATTCACAGGGCCCTGACCCAGCGATGACAGGCCTGACGGTCCTGCAACTGACGATCCGCTGGCATGCGTGTTGTCGCCAGCACTGGAAGGAGCACCTTCTCTCGTACCTCTACCTCCATGTCCTACCCCCCTCTTTGCTCGCTTACCACCTGAATTTCGCTCCATGTTCAGAAAGATAAAAATTTGAGAAGGTATGGAAGAGTTTTGGAAAGTCTCTTATTAAAAGACGGCAAATCACAGCTATTCTCAAATCCCTCCAATCAAAACAAAATTGCTGGATTGAAATTTAAGTGCTAGTTACCTCTATCAACAAAGCTTGACTGACCAAAAGTGAAAAAAACACCTGTCTGAAATGTATACGGATAATAAACGGTATTTTTGGCACCTATCAATTCACCTGTGGTGACTACAAAATTGCTGGATTGAAATTTAAGTGCTAGGTACCTCTATCAACAAAGCTTGACTGACCAAAAGTGAAAAAAACACCTGTCTGAAATGTATACGGATAATAAACGGTATTTTTGGCACCTATCAATTCACCTGTGGTGACTACAAAATTGCTGGATTGAAATTTAAGTGCTAGGTACCTCTATCAACAAAGCTTGACTGACCAAAAGTGAAAAAAACACCTGTCTGAAATGTATACGGATAATAAAAGGTATTTTTGGCACCTATCAGTACACCTGTGGTGACTACAAAGTTGCTGGATTAAAATTTAACTGCAAGGTGGCTCTATCAACAAAGCTGGACTGGGCAAAATTGAAAAAGAACACCTATCTGAAATGTATACTGATAATAAAAGTGGAGTTTTGCACCTAACAAATAGACCTGCAGTTACTAGAAAAGATCTGTATCCTAATATAATGCAATGCAATGTCTAAACAAAGTTTTGGCTGTACAATATCCAGTATCCTTTATAGAGCTTGTCTGTGTTCGCCCGCGGCCCCCCCCTCCCTCGCTCTCCCCTGTGACGTTACAGCGGTAGATGCTTCTTTAAAATTCTCTGCCTAACTACCTAAAATCTGCAAATCTCTGATCTAACGAAGTTCTAAGGATCAAAGTAAAAGTAGAGCTGTCTCTGTGAAAAAATAGAATAATTTCGCTGAGCTGTTTGCTGAGCTGTTTGGACAGAGGCAGAGCGCACGTCCTAGTGCTATGAGACGCTGACACACACTGAGGCTGAACAGAAAGGGCTGTTCTATGTAAAACGAGGTCATGTGATTTTTCCAGCCAATCGCAACCATACACATCCCAGTCATGACGTCGCACACACATCTCACCCTGCTCTATTCTGTAAGCTGATTTGCTGGCCGCCAAAATGACAGGAAGCGCCGAAAATGGCGCGATATTAATAGATTATGCACAGATTTTTACCTAAATTATCGCGTGATCGACAAAATCCGATCAATGTAAATACCGTGCCGATTTCAACTTTGTCGATAATAATCGCTCAACACTAGTTATAATGTGTCTTTGTTGCTCCTATTCTGATTGGCCGAAATAGCCAAGCCCCCGCTAGCTCAACCAATCAGCTCTTTTCTGCATTTTTTACAGTATTTTGAACTGTCCCGCCTTTGATTTTGATTGGTCAATACCTCTCCATAGGTTATAATGCTCCTATTCTGATTGGCCGGTTTATGCCGACCAATGAGAATAGCTTTCAGAATTTGAATTACTGTATTTCCCGGCAATTTCCAATATCCTAATTCTTGATATTGCGCCGTTCTAGATTTTTGCAAAGTGATTTTTTTTTATGTATTTTTTATTTTTGAGGTTTGAGCTCTTTTCTGAGAATGTTTTCCGCCTTTATAAAGGCGATTTTTGATTCATACTCCGCACGGACATGTTGAATGATTTTTCTCTGTTTTCCATCCTGTCTCGAATCGGAACACATCTTCGGCACAGTCCCTTCTGTGCCTAAGTCCCTCACTGCACCCCACACACTGGCGAGGCGCAGGGAACTTTTCCCCGCATGTACGAGCGCACCTCCTCGGAATGCGAATCTTAGGCGCAGCCCGGCACTGCGCCTCAGTCCCCGCACTGCGCCTAACACACTGGCGAGGCACGGCGGACTTTACACCGCATGTATGAGCACACTTCCTCCGGCGGCGAATCTTAGGCGCAGCCCCGCACTGCGCCTAAGTCCCGCACTGCGCCTCATACAGTGGCGAGGCGCGGCGGACTTTACATGCTATGTATTTACGCGCCCCGGCGCCGACATAAATCAGGCGCAGCTTTCACTCAAAATCGGGCGAAATGGCGCGCTCCGACCCGGCGAGAATCATACATGTCGCCCTTAGTGTCTATGATCAATATACTGTATATAACCAGTCACCACCCACAGCTTTATAAATACAGGTCAGGACGGCTGTAAGTAACCTTAGGGCTCCATACAACCAAAGCATCTGGACGCTCCGCTCATTACCATGCCCTATAACAAAGTACAGCTATGTGACATCCTGGCTAGTAGATGGTGCCAGAACACAGAAAGTGAGAAGCTGTGGCTGCCAAAGGAAAAAAAACAGAGAGATAGGAAGAAAAAGGACTGGGGAACAGAAAGAGAAAGAGGAGGAGATTGTGTACAGAGAGAGGTTGGAGCAAGACAAGAGTGTGTGGTGCTGTGCTGCTCCTGACAGAGAGTGAGTCCTCATAGAGCTGTCCAACCAAGCAAGTGAGAGGTTTGCTGAGTGCCCCTGCACAAAGGTCCGGAGAAGGACAGCTAGCAGGTGAGGTCTTGGGACAGGCGTGAATGGAGAGGGAGTCTCCCGCTCCGTAGGTGTGCCGCCAAAGAGAGACCACCATCACTGCAGAGGGATATAAACAGCATTACTGACTTAAAAGTTATTCCCGCCTTCTGTTATTACCATGTAGTATTGGCGATTTTGTACCTCACTGAAACCTTTAGTAAAGTTCAGTTAAAGCCCAGTTGAACTTGTATTTGTCACCAGTCTGCAATTTCACAGGCCCTGACAGAGTACTGCCTATGCTGCCCTGGTGGCGCTCCTGTGCATGGTTAATAAATGTACAGCATTTTTTAGCTATTCTGTCACTACATTATCATTTCGTATAGTTAATTTGCCGCTAGTGCTAAACTCTGTGCAAAACATTTTTTTTCTAACTTATATTATCCTGTGACAGGTGGAGATGCAGAGCTGCTATTATTGATCAGCTGCCAAACAGTCGGTTGTACCAAGCAGGGGCACACTAAGGGCGACATGTCCCAACACGCCAATGTTGGTTTTTTGACGTATGTGTCTCCCGATTTTGTAGTGTACTCCAAGTGTATGGTGGTTGTCGGCGCAATGTACGCCATCCTTTATGTGGCTGTATTCACCTTTTTAGCCGTACATGTGCGCCACATTTATATGGGGCTTACCCTGTCAGCTGTTTTCTATGTGTGATTTTAGACGCATCGCAGCATTTTGTCGTGCGTGAGTGTTCTAAGAGAAAACTTAGTAGAAAAATCTGTGTTAAAACCTAACTTTTAATATAAACCATTAAAAATGGCTAGGAACACACAAAAAAGACCAACATACAGAAAGACAAAAACGACTTATACAGACAAAACATATATTGGGGACTAGTGAGAATAGAGGATGTCCTAATATGTCCCTATTTATCCTATCTATTCCCTGACCTATATCAGGATTGTCGCCCCAATAAAGGGCAGTCCCGTCCGGATCAGAGCCCTCAAACACTTTTGACCTTTACTCTATATTGGCAAAAAAAAGTTCCCAACATGTTTCGATGTCCCTGGATTACATCGCTTCAGGGGACGGTAAGGGAAAGTCTCAAAGACAAAAAGAAACAAGAGCGTATACTGTATGTATTAACGTCAACAATAGAGATTACATATGCCTATATAGCCAAAATATAATTTTGTGATTTTGAATATCCACCTGTTTGTCTGGACGCTAGCCTGGACACCCAGAAGCACAGTATTTTTCTGGGTAAAAATTATCTACAGGGTATATAGCTGCTGATGCTATGTATAGGGTCTACGTGAACAGGAACACCTTTTCCAAACACTAACAGCAGTTGGTAATTTCAAAGGGGGTGCAGTATTACCTTTAGGGAGACTGTGTCGTGGGGTATGGTCGATCCCAAGTATTTACACAGCATACTGTGGGTGCACCTTCATGGGACATGCATACATAATCGCACAGTATCCCACCTCAAATATTTTGTTAATGTCCAAATTATAGGTGGCCCCACAATAGTAGCACTGTAATGCCCAAGGTGTCCCGAGTCACACATCAAACACCCATCAAAGGTTGTAGGTTTAAGCAGGCCTCTAAAGTGAATATGAAAGACGTGTAGCCGTCACCCCCAAAGGAGACTCACAAATGAATATGGAAGACCCACCAGGTCACATATAACCATCACCCCCAGTGGAGTCCCATAACCTGTTCTGATGGGTACAAGTCCATAGCCGGGGGTCCCAAATCAGGCAGGTCTGTGTTCAGATTAGCGCTTTCCTAGCTCGTGTGTCCGCTCCATAGCGCGTATGTACCGGCATGTGTTTGCCGGCCGCGCTCTCTAACGGCCGCAGTGACATCCGGTATCCCATGACGTCACCGGAAGTGACGCGACGGACACTCGGTCTCGTGTTACACGGAACCTGCTGTTCACTGTTGGTTTACAGCAATGAAAAACAAGAAGTTTAATGGAGAGACACAAGACGGGCAGAACCAATCCCCACAGTCACGATGATAGTCACTTTCAATCTTACATAGAGGATATACACCTTCCCCATAGGTAGGCAAATAGCAGAGGCAGCCCCTATGCACTCAGATCCCAAACAGGGTAAAACACACCAATCCAGGGCATCAATGGTATAGGCCGCGTACAGACATCGCCAATCGCCCCCAATCAAGGTATATATAGGGCCAACAGTGGTGGCGACACTTGGCACCATATTGTATTGTTAGCGAGCAGCAAATCAAGTGTCCACACTTTGATTTTTAGGGACAGTGTGTCTACACTAGGATGATATATCCGCACCTTCACATGGAGTCCTCTTGTTAGGGGGAATTGGGGGATGGCCCTGGAGAATGGCACAGATGGACCAAAATCAGGAGTTTGGAAGAAATAACCATATTACAGATACTCCACTGCTATATTCAAGTGGTGAAGCAGTGGGGACAAGCCTCAACTAGATGTTGTATTTGGATGACGCTCTACCCTAGTTGTTTATAGAAAGCAGCAGAAGTCCAGTCTTTCATTCAGGCCATCCGGTACCATGGTCTTTAATCTAAAGATCCATTCAGTCTCTCTCTGTAAGAGAGACCTATCCCAGTTTCCTCCCCTAGATGGTGGGGATACATTGTCAAGGATCGTGAATTTTAGACATTTGGGGTCTCCAGCATGAGAGCCACAAACATGTCTAGCCAATGATGTTTCACGGTTATTCCTAATATCGTTCAGATGTTCCCCGACTCGTCTCCGGAACTCCCGAATTGTTTTGCCTATGTATTCTAGGCCGCATTGGCATGTGGCTTTGTAGATAACTCCTTTGCTTTTACAATTGAAGAATTTTGTGATTTTAAAGTCCCTATCAAGGATGTTACTATGGAAACTTTTTCCAACTTCAGTATACTCACATGCCACACAGCCACTGCATCTATAGATTCCTGAAACGGGTTGGCTCAGCCACGTTTTGGCAGTTTTCGTCATAAAGTGGCTGTGTACCAGGCGGTCCTGAAGGTTCTTGCCCCTCCTATACGTAATATGGGGGTAGTCGCCAACCACCTGTTTAAGATCCTTGTCCATTTGTAGAATCGGCCAATTCTGGGAGATTATTTGTCTCACTTCCCGAGCTGCCCCATCAAAATTACCTACCAGACTAAATATTTTATCTGCCTCTTTCGGTTTTTAAGTAATTAGGAGATTTTCCCAATTACATTTCAAGGCATGTTGGTAGGCTTGTCTTATAATTCTGTCAGGGTATCCTTTCTTATGAAACCTTTGTCTCAATTCCTGTGCTTGCATCTTAAAGTCGTTAAGGTTTGAGCAATTGCGTTTTAACCTGAGGTACTGTCCCTTAGGTATGCCCTTTTTAAGCGGTATTGGATGACTACTTTCCCATCTTAATAAGGAATTTGTAGACGTAGGTTTTCGGTAGATAGTTGTTTCCAGAAGACCTCCCCTCGTCTTTCTTATCAGTATATCCAAAAATGGCAGTATGTTGGGGTTAGTATCAAAGGTAAAGCGCAAATTCAGGTCATTGCTTTGGTTTAGGTAGTTGACAAATTGTTCAAAGCGCTCCTTGGTACCATTCCACAGGACCAGCACATCATCAATGTATCTGGTCCATAGTATTATCTCCTCGGTACCGAAGGTATTGTCCTCCCCAAATACATATTGATCCTCCCACCAGCCCAGGAGCAAGTTGGCATACGCCAGCGCACAGGTACTACCCATGGCCGTGACAAATCTGTTTCAATATGACGTGTATTGTTTCAATCGCTAAAGAACGAAAATGCTTTGTTTTATTTAAAGTCCGTAGTATCCCTGGAGAATTTTCTTTTTTTCTTTTCTTTTATATAGAATTGGAATCTCTCAATGGTATTTTGAAGCTGTTTCTCTTTTGTAAGGAACTCACTCTCTTGCTGGAAGGTTTTAATGACCTCAACTTGGTCTTTTAATCTACCATTCAGGGATTCAAGATTTTTCTTTTCCTCCTCAAGCAGGAGTTCCATGAACCGTAGGGAACTATCTGTATCCTCTTTCTCCCACTTATTAAGGAAGTCAGGGGTTCTATTTTTAATCCCCGGTGTAAGAGAAATCCTCAATCCTCGTGGTACTATACCCTTTTTAATATATATTTCCAGGCTCTGTACCTCCCACCAAGAGGCTATCTGTTCTTTATATAATTTGGTAATATCACGAAATGCAATTTTGAAGGTAGGTGTATATTTCCTCTGCACTATAACCTGTTCGGAAAAAAACTCATCTATTTCAGTGAGCCATTTGTTTGGATCATAGTTGCCGGAAAAGAGACCTGCCATCACTTACGAAAAGAATCAAAAAGTATCCAAGAACAACAAAACCAGATCACTGGTTGAAGGTACTTAAGTGGTACACAGAAAAGTGATATAAGTCCAGAGTCTTGCTTGCTTGCAAGCATTGACGTGGAGGCACTTTATTCCTCCATCCTACACAATTGTGGCTTGGAAGCAGTGAGGAGATTCCTCAGTGGTAGGGGTTGTCAATTTGAAGCCCATAACTCCTTTGTTCTACAACTCCTAAAATTCGTTCTTACTAGGAACTTCTTTTGTTTCAATAACAAGATCTACCACCAGCTCAGGGGCACGGCCATGGGTAGTACCTGTGCGCCGGTGTATGACAACTTGCTCCTGGGCTGGTGGGAGGATCAATATGTATTTGGGGAGAACAATACCTTCGGAACCGAGGAGATAATACTATGGAGCAGATACATTGATGATGTGCTGGTCCTGTGGAATGGTACCAAGGAGCGCTTTGAACAATTTGTCAACTACCTAAACCAAAGCAATGACCTTTGGTCAATTTGCGCTTTACCTTTGATACTAACCCCAACATACTGCCATTTTTGGATATACTGATAAGAAAGACGAGGGGAGGTCTTCTGGAAACAACTATCTACCGAAAACCTACGTCTACAAATTCCTTATTAAGATGGGAAAGTAGTCATCCAATACCGCTTAAAAAGGGCATACCTAAGGGACAGTACCTCAGGTTAAAACGCAATTGCTCAAACCTTAACGACTTTAAGATGCAAGCACAGGAATTGAGACAAAGGTTTCATAAGAAAGGATACCCTGACAGAATTATAAGACAAGCCTACCAACATGCCTTGAATGTAATCGTGAAAATCTCCTAATTACTAAAAAAACCGAAAGAGGCAGATAAAATATTTAGACTGGTAGGTAATTTTGATGGGCGCAGCTCGGGAAGTGAGACAAATAATACTCCCAAAAATTGGCCGATTCTACAAATGGACAAGGATCTTAAACAGGTGGTTGGCGACTACCCCCATATTACGTATAGGAGGGGCAAGAACCTTCAGGACCGTCTGGTACACAGCCATTTTACGACGAAAACTGCCAAAATGTGGCTGAGCCAACCTGTTTCAGGAATCTATAGATGGCCCTATATATACCTTGATTGGGGGCGATTGGGGATGTCTGTACGCGGCCTATACCATTGATGCCCTGGATTGGTGTGTTTTACCCTATTTGGGATCTGAGTGCATAGGGGGTGCCTCTGCTATTTGTCTACCTATGGGGAAGGTGTATATCCTCTATGTAAGATTGAAAGTGACTATCATCGTGACTGTGGGGATTGGTGCTGTCCGTCCTGTGTCTCTGCCATTAAACTTCTTGTTTTTCATTGCTGTAAACCAACAGTGAACAGCAGGTCCCGTGTAACACAAGACCGAGTGTCCGTCGCGTCACTTCCGGTGACGTCATGGGATACCGGAAGTCACTGCGGCCGTTATAGAGCGCGGCCAGCAAACACATGCCGGTACACACGCGCTATGGAGCGGACACACGAGCTAGGAAAGCGCTAATCTGGACTTAGACCTGCCTGATTTGGGACCCCCGGCTATGGACTTGTACCCATCAGAACAGGTTATGGGACTCCACTGGGGGTGATGGTTATATGTGACCTGGTGGGTCTTCCATATTCATTTGTGAGGCTCCATTGGGGGTGACGGCTACATGTGAGCCTTTGGGTCTTTCATATTCACTTTAGAGGCCCGCTTAAACCTACAACCTTTGATGGGTGTTTGATGTGTGACTCGGGACACCTTGGGCATGACAGTACTACCATTGTGGGGCCACCTATAATTTGGAAATTAACAAAATATTTGAGGTGGGATACTGTGCGATTATGTATGCATGTCCCATGAAGGTGCACCCACAGTATGCTGTGTAACTACTTGGGAGCGACCATACCCCACGACACAGTCTCCCTAAAGGTAATACTGCACCCCCTTTGAAATTACCAACTGCTGTTTGTGGTTGGAAAAGGTGTTCCTGGTCACGTAGACCCTATACATAGCTTCAGCAGCTATATACCCTGTAGATAATTTTTACCCAGGAAACTGCTGTGCTTCTGAGGGTCCAGGCTAGCGTCCAGACAAACAGGTGGATATTCAACATCACAAAATTATATTTTGGCTATATAGGCGTATGTAATCTCTACTGTTGACGTTAATACATATACGCTCTTGTTTCTTTTTGTCTTTGAGACTTTCCCTTACCGTCCCCTGAAGCAATGTAATCCAGGGACATTGAAACATGTTGGGACCCTTTTTTTTGCCAATATAGAATAAGGGTCAACAGTGTTTGAGGGCTAGGATCCGGACGGGACCGCCCTTTATTGGGGCGACAATCCTGATATAGGTCAGGGAATAGATAGGATAAATAGGGACATATTAGGACTTATCCTCTATTCTCACTAGTCCCCAATATATGTTTTGTCTGTATAAGTCGTTTTTGTCTTTCTGCATGTTGGTCTTTTTTGTGTGTTCCTAGCCATTTTTAATGGTTTATATTAAAAGTTAGGTTTTAACACAGATTTTTCTACTAAGTTTTCTCTTATATCACTTTTCTGTGTACCACGTAAGTACCTTCAACCAGTGATCTGGTTTTGTTGTTCTTGGGTGCGTGAGTGATCGCCTTTTTTAGGGCAACTGTTCAGGGGGATAATGGGGTACTCCTGTACGGGGCATGGAGAGATAAGGGGACCCACTGCAAGCAGGCCCCCTTATTTCACATCATAGAAAAGAGCACGGCAGAGTCAGGGACGGAGGGGGGCACCCAAATGATCCAGCTGCAAATGCGCCCCCTTTTTATTTATTGCTCTGGGGTTCATTGCAGAACATTGTCCTGTACTTATTTCTGGCTGCTGTTTGAAGTTGTAGATCGTGCGCCTACTGTGCGCTGTCTGATGTTGAATGTTGCTACCAACTCTGCTCAAATGACAAATGCGCCTAATTTTCGAAAGCACCCCAAAAGCAATTATGACAAAAATTCGGAGGGAGCCAGAAAGGGCACACAAGCATGCGCCTCAATCCATACATGCGCCGCGAAGACATGTGCTCCAAAACAAATCTACGCGCTGTTACCAAATGCGTAGAACTAACGAATGCGCCTAATTTTGAAGTATACAAGCCGGAACACCCCAACAGGTGCCCCAAGCAACACACTCGCCGAAAAAGGCGCAACACCTAAAACATTCCGACAGACACACATACAACCACTTTACACAACAAGCACAGAACAAATTAGGAAATACATTTCGAGTGCACGATACTTTATGCCGCATTCAAACTGGCGTACACGCTGCCAATGTCGAAATTAGGAATTGGTTATAATATTGTGACTCCACTGTGCATTTGTCGCAACAACAAGTGCAGACTTTTGCATTACATCAGAGACCTGGATATATGAATACAAAGTCAGTAAATAACCTATTGATTTCTATGGGAGAGTGTTGTGAGCAAGCTCTGTGACAGAGGACACTATAAAGAGAGTAGGAGGAGGGAAGGTCGCTGACCTGGGGAGTGGACCACTTTATGTTAAATGTACATGTTAGCTATGTAGACAGATCCATGTGAAGCAGCAGCATCTTCATCATTCTACATTGTATTATTATCATCTTTATTTTATTTTTAGGTCCTGATAACATCCAGTCTTGGTCTGTCAACCACAATGTGGTTGTGCTGGAGACGTGTATTATAATCCTCCTACTTGCAGTGCTTGTTAAATTCTTCCGATCAGGTACGTTCCTTTTATTTAGCAGGTCTAGCACCACTGTATACATGTGGTTTCAGATACTACAGACTGTTCCCTACTGTTCTGCTGTTCCCTACAAGGAAGAGCTTCATGTTCAGGCTCTCAGAAAAAAACAGAATCTTACAAAGATCCAGTTGATAGTAAGTCGATTCACGATTCATCATTATTAAAAATTCTGCACCATTTTTGTTTTAGCTACTCCTTTAGTGATCCATTGTTTACAGTTCGTCTCCAGGGGATACGACCAGGGCTGTGAGCTCCTCACTCCTGGTCGCACATGCTCAGATATCACCTTTCCTCTCAGGCAGCTAATGAGTGTTCAAACCCCGGGTGCTGTCATTCTACTCCTGTCCTCTGTACTCCTTAGTAATAAGTCAAACAGTACAAATAAAAAAGAAAGAAACCTTAATCAGGTTTGTGCATTGATAAAAAGAAAAAAAAATCCACAGGTTAAGTTCCTGCAGGGATTTGAACCAAGGGCCTTGTGCTGTAAAGCAAAAATGTTACCTCTGAGCTACAATGTAGCTACTTACAGTTCTATACATGAACAGACCTTTTTTCACTAGAGAGAGGAAAGGCCTGGTGATGTCATCCTGCTTGGTCACATGATATGCAATTCAAACAAATCACACACGCCCCCTTCTGAGCACACAGAGCTGAAGAACTGGATGCAGGAGGTATGAAATGAGATCATGGCAAAACCCCTTTAAGAAATTGTAACATAGGTCTTCTCCTTCAGAAACTCTCTCTAGTGCCACCTATTGGTAACATTCCTGTAAGTCAATGAACAACATTTTGCATAGCTTAAAAACTTGGGATGTTACCCATCTGTGGACAGCAGTGTTTCAGAGTTATTGCCCCTCATCAGTACTGAGTAGGCTTCTGGCTAGCTGTGTGAGATGCTTTGTAGTCTTTACAATGTGCTGATTCCCTGGGTTGGCTGATAACCCTAACCCTACAGGAAAGCCACATATAGGTGGCACTAGAGAGACAACTTTCTTCTTTCTGGAGGAGAGCTGTTGTGCATTCTGCATCTTCTGAACATTGTCCCTTTCATGGGTAGATTCAAGCAGAGAATGTGGGACAGAATTTTGTCTGGATACAATGGCATCTTCATCTCATAGAAAAAAAATTGAACACCTTATACACATACTCGTCACTTTATAGCTTGACCTCTGTGACCATAGTTTACAGTAGAACCTTAGCTATACTAAGTGTTCCCCATATGAACCCAATGACATTGTCCCTCTCTCGAATGCTAAAGAATGTTTTACTTTATAGGATCTTGTGACCAAAAGCACAAAGGGATTAAAGACCAAAAGAACAACGTGAGTAAATATCCAGTCATATGAAAAAGCTTTTCTGTAGGTCTGTTGCTTCCTCTCTTCTTTGCTACCATTGATAGGCTATGGAGTGGAGAACCCTGTGTAGGTCCACATCACCCATGGAGTAAAGGGCAAGGGCAACCTGTGCTATGGCCCATTCCCCCTCATAGCAGCCAACTTTGCTTCTTATATTATATATATGTACTTGCAAGAGACCATCATGAAATTCACGCACTGTGGTCAGTAGCTGAACACACTGTAGAGCTATCTGAGATTAAAACTAAATCCAACATGGCTTTTACCTTCTGTTAAAAAGGCAATAAATAACAAAAAAGGGCATTTTAAAAATATAAGTCAGAAGGCTCAGCATCAGCCTTTGAAAATTACAAAGAGCTTAACAATATCTGTGAAAAAGTGATAAAAGAAGCTACAATTCAAAATGAAAGGCAGGTGGCCATGGACAGCAAAACAAACCCAAAGAAATTCTTTAAGCATATAAATGCCAAAAAGCCAAAGTCGGAGCATGTAGGACCCTTAAAAAAGTGTAATGGGGAGCTGGTCACTGGGGACCAAGAGAATGCAGAGGTACTAAATAGTTTTTTCAGCTCAGTATATACTAATGACGAGAAAGCAGTTGATGGGGTGGGCCCAGAACAGATGTAGGTGTTACCAGTACTGTTAATACATCTGCTATAATTGATTGGCTCAGTGTAAAAAAGGTCCAAGCGAAGTTAGATAAGCTTAATGTGAACAAGGCTCCAGGCCCTGATAGCATACACCCAAGAGTTCTTAAAGAGCTCAGCTTGATTATAGGTGTGCCCCTGTATATGATATTTCGAGATTTTCTGGTGACTGGTACAGTGTCAAGAGAATGGTGCAAGGCAAATGTAGTTCCCTTCTTCAAAAAAGGCTCCAAGTCTTTCCCAGGTAATTATAGACCAGTAAGTTTAACATCTGTTGTGGGAAAAATGTTTGAGAGGCTCATAAGGGGCTATATACAGGAATATGTGGACGAATACAATATTATATGTGATTGCCATCATGGATTTACTAAGGACAGAAGCTGTCAGACCAATCTGATCTGCTTTTATGAAGAGGTAAGTAGGAGTCTGGACAGTGGGGCGGCTGTGGATATTGTGTTTTTAGATTTTGCAAAGGCGTTTAACACTGTCCCTCATAAGCATTTGTTGGGTAATTTAGAATCCATTGGGTTCGAGATAACAGTGTGTAATTGGATTAAAAACTGGCTATCGGATCGTTATCAGACAGTGGTGGTAAATGACTCCTACTCTGAGTGGTCCCCATGTGTGAGTGGTGTGCCGCAGGGCTCAGTATTGGGTCCTATTTTATTTAATGTATTTATTAACGATATAGTGGAAGGGATCAATAGCACGGTTTCTATTTTTGCAGATGACACCAAGCTATGCAGGGTAGTGCAATCTATGGAAGATGCTCATAAATTTCAAGCAGACCTGGACATACTGAGTGTTTAGGCATCCACTTGGCAAATGAGGTTCAGTGTGAATAAATGTAAGGTTCTGCATCTGGGTATAAATAATCTGCAGGCATCATATGTCCTAGGGGGAGAAAAACTTGGAGAATCGCTTGTTGAGAAAGATCTGGTCGTTCTTGTAGATCATAAACTACAGAACAGCATTCAGTGTCCATCAGCTGCCTCTAAGGCAAGTAAGATATTGGAGTGTATTAAAAGAGGCATGGACTCACGGGACAAGGATGTAATTCTACCGCTGTACAAAGCATTGGTGTGTCTTCACTTCACTTAGAATATGCTGTTCAGTTCTGGGCCCCAGTTTATAGAAGAGATGTAGTGGAGCTAGAGAGAGTGCAAAGACGAGCAACCAAACTTTTAAGAGGAATGGAGCATCTTAGTTATGAGGAGAGGTTAGTAGAATTTAACTTATTTAGTCTTGAGAAAAGACGGCTACCTGAAATTAAAGAACATTAATGCGTACGTAGCTATGTAAAATTCTGGATCCTGGCTGGTGGCGGCTATGGGATCAGAGATGGGGTCTTCCCTAGAACAGATTGTTTCTTGCCTTGTGGGTTTCAGGGCATTAACCAGTGGGGAGGCTGGGCTTAAAATCCTTGTCTCCCTCCCTTCACCCACTTTTTCCCCACCCTTAGTTGAACTTGATTGACGTGTCTTTTTTCAACCGTAATAACTATGTAACTATGTAACTAACTAAGATTAAAACTAGGGGTCTCTTATTTTCCTGAAACGGCGCCACTCCTTACTATAAATTGTGTCTGGTATTGCAGCATTTACTTGAGCTGAACTGCAATATCCCCGCCCACTCTCACAGGCTGTCATAAGAAGGGCAGCTTTGCAGGTTGGGTGTTTTTTATTTTTTCTCTCTGAATAATGGAGGTCGGTGACCCAGTGAGAGGCCTGATTGGCTCGATTGAGAGGTAAAGATAGGATAGGACTGCCCGATTTGAGACCACGTTGAAGTCGTGGGCAGCTTAAACATGTTCTGATCATGATATGTGAACCGAGAGTCTCAAAGTTTTTTCATGTATGATAGATAGCATAAATGCTTCTTTAGGGATTTCGACGTAGTGTATTGCCCTTTTTGCAGAAATGTGCCGCTGGTGGCGGTCTGTGTGTGTACATGTATAATTACATGTGTGCCGCAGCCCTGCCAGTGGCACCCAGGTTTGCATACGTTTTTTCAGAAATGTTTTTGTGTGCAGAAACATACGTTATACTTGGTGTACATTGATTTTAACCTATATGGAAAGGAAGGGGTGCTCCATTTTGGGTTTCTGTCCCCGCCCACTCTCACAGGCTGTCATAAGAAGGGCAGCTTTGCAGGTTGGGTGTTTTTTATTTTTTCTCTCTGAATAATGGAGGTCGGTGACCCAGTGAGAGGCCTGATTGGCTCGATTGAGAGGTAAAGATAGGATAGGACTGCCCGATTTGAGACCACGTTGAAGTCGTGGGCAGCTTAAACATGTTCTGATCATGATATGTGAACCGAGAGTCTCAAAGTTTTTTCACGAACTGCAATATCAGACACAACCAGTGGACAAAAGTAGTGCTGTTTTGGGAAGTGAAAGAAAACAGATATTGTTGTTATATGCTCCCAATTTGTTGTACACCTTTGGTTTGTAGAACTGGCAAATGACTTTGGTTGGCCGTGCTCCCATAGTTTAGCCTCTGAGCACCAGGAAACACCAGAAACATGTTTTCCTGGCTGCTAGCTTACAGGAGGACAGGACTATGTCACCACAGCCCCAGATAGACCTAGACACAGGTGAAGTGAAATATGTTGTGATGCTGTTTCATCAAGCTCTTGGGAGCAGGCAGGTAGGATCTATACAGGACAATGTCTTGGTGCCTACAGAAGCCTACAGATCTCTAAAGGATTAAAGTTTGTCAGTAACACAGGCAAGACAGCTCCTGTGCGGCTGATAAGACACATTAGGGAGCGATATCACCATTCCCACAAGGGGCTGGGCAGCAGCCCAAGAAACGTTTTGTAAGCAACAGGAGATAATAACTGCTTTAGCTCTGAAAAGAAGCAAAATGAGAACAGCGATGTATTTGGCTTTATTTACCTTTCTAATTCAATATAAGAAAATAGTCTTTGTAGCTCTCACCCTTCAGGAGGTTTTATAACTCTATTCTTGGGGGTCACGGAAAATAATACATTGTCTGCCTGGATCTCCGGTGGCCCTCCAGCAATATGTATCCAACAGTCCAATAATATATATAATCGGGCCATTAAAAGCCAAATCTCTTTATTATGCAACTTTCACAAACATCTAAAGACAAGTCTGTGTATGGCGTCGGCTGACGTGTTTCAAGTTCATTTGAAACCCTGTTCTACAGCTGTTCGTAACTGTGAACAAGGGCTCAAATGAACCTGAAACGCGTCAGCCGACGGCATACACAGATTTGTCTTTAGATGTTTGTGAAAGTTGCATAATAAAGAGATTTGGCTTTTAATTGCTGGATCGTACCATTATTGAACTGTTGGATGCATATTTACCTTTGCCTACATGTTTAAAGATAATCAATGTGGTGTGAATACCCCTTTAATAAACATACCCTTAAAGTGATACGTTCATGGTTTCTCCCATGACTTGGAAAGATAATGTTCATTTGGTGATAGAAGAGTTTTAACAGCTGGGCAGAAGACTACAGAGCTCTAAAGGGTTAAAGTGTGTCAGTAGCAAAGATAAGAAAGCTCCTGTGCTCCTGATAAGAAACAGCAGGGAGTTATATCACCATCCCCACCAAGGGCTGGTCGGCAATCTAAGAAATATTTTGGGAACAGCAGAAGATAAAAACCTCTCTAGCTCTGAATTGAAGCAGAATCAGAACATCAATGTACTTGGAAAAAGTCTTCATTTATCTTTGCCTATGTTTAAATATAATCAATGTGGTGAGCATACCCCTTTAATAAACATACCCTTAAAGTGATACGTTCATTCATGACTTGGAAAGATAATGTTCATTCTCTTTTAACAGGGAATTGTTAGTGTCACCAAGTTCATTCTTCAACCACCAAGTGTGTTGCGCCACTAAGCATATTATTTGTTCAACAATTTCTGTGTCATTCACCAAAAGGAGACCAAAATTTCAAACAATCCCAATACTTTCATTCAAATCAGCTTAAAGGGGTTGTATAGTTTCATTAAATGGTCTTCAGAATAGGGGGACAGTGAAAACAAGCAAATTTGCAATTGGATGTAATTTGCGAAGCTGTCTCGTTTCACTGTCTCCCTTATCTTCGTTTTGTGTAAACACTGTTCCCCAGTGCCGGTCGGATTCCTCCCCTTTTATTTCATTGGCTGACGGCTCTACTAATTTACATTCTGTCTGGCCCCCGGTCGTATTCACGGGAGCATGCATTCCTGCCTCTCTCACTCAGAATAAGCGTCCGGCAACATTACACTCTGCACAGCCATCAGCTGCATAGTAACACTGCAGCTGCTTCTACAATCAGAAAACAGCAGAATTGTGCCTCGGTGCCTAAATGATCCTGTGTGTAAACATATAAGGGAGACAGATCTGTGCTGCTCTGTATGAGTTCATAGAAGACTGGATTCAACTGTAACAAACCACCAGCTGTGAGAGGAGAAGAGATCATTGCTCTGAGTTCATAGAAGACTGAATGCAGGGCTGTGGTATGTAAACAAACAGCTGTTACAAAATAATACTGCATTGGGAGAGGAACGACACAGTGATATGTGGAGTGGAATGCAGACAGAAAGGGGGGAAGAGCAGAGATGTGCTATCTACTCCCACTGATCTCAAACAAACACACTGACTCAGGAGGGAGCATGAACAGTAAAAGGGGGGAAGATGACAGCCCCCTTCAGTTAAGAAACACCCAGCTGGGAGAAACGCCCCTGGATTTGAGGAGCTGAGAAACTGAAAGTACAAAAAACAGATGAACTGATGAAGTGATAAATCCCCTTTTATACTCATTGATTTTAACAACTATACTACTAGTATTTTTCAAGATTTCAGAATATTACTCTGAGACTCTACTGTAAAGATGTTTAAAGGAATAGACCTAGAGAGGAAATTACCAGTCGGGGCTATTGCTTTGTGTTGGAAAGGTTCACTGAGAAGAAGATGATAATAGGATGTCCTCAATCAGCTAACATCTTTTAAGGAACCTGACAGAAAGTATCCAATATCCTTATAGCATCACCACAAGTTCCCGTTTAAATCAGACTATCTGTGCATAAATGTGCATAATGTATAACGTATAATACATAAATGCATGATGTGCATACTGCATAAATACGCCAGCTCCTATGAAGTGAGAGACTCTTTTTGGCCAATCTTGATTCTTGTTACTCCATAAGGGTCTTGAATGAAGCACCCCCCACCCTTGCTCAGGTGTCCCCACTAAGTATTAAGAATGGGCAGTATTACAACTGCAGCTAATGTTATAGAAGTATTCCTAGTAAACAGTCAGGCATGGCTTAGTCCTTTCACTAAAAGTTGGCCTGATATGGAAAAGGAATGGGGGAAATGACATTCTGCTGCCCTTGAGGTTGTGTGATTATACTCGGCCACCATTGGAGACCATACTGTTTTGTGCTAACGTCCAGTTGGGTTTAGAAGGGGAAGTGACAGCTGTTCCGAGCAGAGTTTGTCACCTTTTTAGTGTCACCAATGTTGACACCAGAAGTGATGTTTGTACTGTTAAAACAGAACCACCTTGTGGGTTATAAATAGGTGAGAACTTTTAATTGAATTTTTGCCATTGACATTACTCCTTCTCTTATTTACAGCATAAGGATGAGGTGGAACTTACTCAAGAGCTTTGTTATGCTGAGGTCCGCATAGCCGAAAGAAATCAACGTCCGATAACAAAGTGCAAAGAGGAGACGGTCGTCTATGCACCTATAAAGCTGCAGAACTGAGAAGAAACCTGCTATAGTTGTAGGCCAGGTGGTTGAGCTATGTCTTCCTGGATGACAGTGTGGATCACCTATCATGATATATTTAGAAGATCAGATAATAAACTCTTGCTCTAGACTATCAATGTGGCTTCTTTCCATCTATTAAAATGTTACAAAGCTTAAAATGGGATTATTTTATGGTTAAAATAATACTGAATTCACAGTTCCAGCATTTTAAATTAATATGGACTGAAAACCATATTACAGAAAAATGGGACATTATTTTAAAAAACAACAAGACCTTTACTTAACCCAAAAAGGCTGGACTAGAGACTAAACCCCAGTAGGAGGAACACGGGCCCCTCTGGTATTTGGGGAGAGATAAATGTGCAGGCAATTGCTGAGCATACTAACACATCCCCCATAGGGGGGCAATTGATAAATAAAAAAAAAAATAATCCCAAAATAATACAACCACTCCCTCACCTTCTATGCATGAAGGGGTGGTTGCTGGTATTATAATTACGTATAGACAAGGTGATATAAAAGGGTGCCATTAATGCAGATACGTATGGTGCACCATGCTGGCTTACAGCCTATTACCCATACATTCGATTGGGCAGGCTCCCCCAGCACTTTTAAAGTGCCAAACCAAAAAATACAGAACCCTCATATGGGGATGAAAAAAAGGGGTTTTTAACAAAAATTTGATATCACGGGGAGAAGGAACCCCCTTATTATAATGTAACCTTTATTATGATATAAAAGTAAAAGACTCACCTTACACAAACAATAACGCTACACAAAAAAGTCCCTACATTAATAGGGCAATCGCCCTGAAAACAGCGGCCCTGTTCCATAGAGGAAACCTATCCCTAATTATTGGTTGACGTTTTTATCGAAAAAGTTGAAATCGGCAAGGTTTTTATGGGATCAAAATTTCAGATCATGCATAATTAAGGTTAAAACTGTGCATCACTATTAAGATCGCGCCTTTTTTCGGCGTTTCCCTTTAAATTTTTTGGGGGCCAGAAATCAGATTACAGAATAGACGGGGGTGAGTTTGGGGGTGCGCGTCATGACTGGGATGTGTAGGTTGCGATTGGCTGGAAAAATCACTACCTCGTTTTACATAAAAAACGTTTCCGTTTCAGCCTCGTGTTCTCAGCGTCTTGGGATAGGGCCTGCCTTACCTGTGGCCCAAAAACTCAGGAAAAAAGTCATTTTGACGAGAAACCTCTACTATTAGCTGTGATCCTTCCAATTTTGTTAGATTAGGATTTGAAGATTTTATGTAGTTGCAGAGAAATTTTAAAACAGCATCTACCGCTGTAAATTTACGGCGGTGGGAGCGGGGGGGGGGGGGGGGGGGGCCCGCGGGGGGGAACACAGACAAGCTCTATTATAAAGAACACTGGATAAAAATTTACCAAGACTTAGGTAGAAATTGTATGGAATATCTTTATTATTTAAAAGTTTTTCTATTGAATATTTCCCGGATATTGGGCAGCCTGAAATTATATTTGGATACACATATTTCAGTAAAGCAGGTCTTTTGTTAGCTGCAAAATCCCTTTTATTATCAGTATACATTTTAGATAGGGGTTTTATTTTCATTTTTACCCATTACACTGTGCTGTTTTATATATCCCCCTTGCATTAAATTACATCCGCAATCTTGTAGTCAGCCCAAAGTTTGTTGCCAAAATACCCTGTACGTCAAAACTCACAGTTACGGTTTTTTATTTTGCGCCCCAGATTTTTTCATTTACGCGATTACGTAAATCAAAAAAAGCAATTTTATTTCACCCCAGGTGAATTTAAAAAAGGGGCAAAAAAAAATACCGTTTATTATATCAAAAATAAAATTACGTGTTTTTTTGACTTTTTTACACCCCGCATTGTTCCTTTGGCGCAGCATCTACGTAAATTTAAAACAGCAATTCTATATTCCCCCAGGTGAATTGAAAGGGGCAAAAAATCCGTTTATTATATCAAAACTAACATTAGTGTTTTTTGACTTTTGCGCACCAGCATTTTTTTCTTTTTACCACATCTACGTATATCTTAAAACAGCAATCTTTATTTACCACAGGGGAATTGAAGGTGCAAAAAAAAAACCGTTTTTTATTCAAAACATAACAGTTTGTGTTTTTTGACTTTTGCAAACCCACTTGTTCATTTACGAGTCTACGTATATTTAAAAAAAGCAATTCTATTTACCCAAAGGGGAATTGAAAGGGGGAAAAAATACCCCTTTATTATATCAAAAAAATAACATTGTGGGTTTTTTTTACTTTTGCACACCCAGAATTGTTCATTACGCAGCACTTTCGAAATCTTAAAACACTTCTAATTTACCCAAAGGTGAATTGAAAAAGGTGCAAAAAAATATCGTTTTTATACCAAACATAACAGTTTTTTTCGTTTTTTTTTTACTTTTGCGCACCCCAGCATTGTTCATTGAGCAGCATTACGAAATCTTAAAAACAATTTAAATTTTTACCCCAGGTGAAATTTTTAAAAAATGCAAAAAAACCCTTTAATTTACCAAAACTAAAGTTACTTTTTTTTTCTTTTTCGCACCCAGCATTGTTATTGAAAAGCCCGCATCTAGTAAAAACTTTAAAAAGCAATTCTATATTCCCAAAGGTGAATTTGAAAGGGGCAAAAAAAAACCGTTTTTATATCAAAATAACAGTTACGTGTTTTTTGATTTTGACACCCAGCATTGTTCTTGAAGCAGCATCTACGTAAATTTAAAAAACAGAATTTATTTTAAAACCAGGTGAATTGAAAGGGTGCAAAAATTTTTGTTTTTTTTCCCAAAAAACATAACATTCGGTTTTTTTGATTTTTTGCACACCCAGCTTTTGTTCAGGGACGCAGCATCTACAAAATCTTAAAACAGCAATTCTATTTTCCCACCACAGGTGAATTGAAAGGTTCTGTGACTTTTATAACCTAATGTGTTGCCAAAGTGTACCCCATTTATCATTTGATGTTGTGGATTTTTTAATTTTTCAGCTTCTCAGCTTGTTTGGGTGAAATAATGAAGGTGTTTTGCTTCCCTAACTTTAATGGTCATGCCAAATCGACGCTCACTACCCCGAAAAACCTTTTCGATGGGGCGACTATCGACTACGTCGTTCTCGATAGCCAACGCAATGGCTCAACACTACTAATTATCCCTCACAAAAGAAGGAAAAAGAAAAAAAGGGAAAAGGATTGTAGCAATATGTACACAATAGAAATTTTTGTAAGTGGGAAACCGTGTTTAAAAGTATGATGAAAAGGCCATTGAAATATTACAAATGAATATAGCATCCCCAATATAATAATACTTACAAAACATTAATAAAATTGGGGCTGCTAATTCTATTGTTGCTATTGAAGCAGAGGACGAATTATTGAAACAGTGGACCAATTGGGGCTATTATAGTCCTTGTCAATTCAATATATTTTTGGGATCATTCTGAAGTTGTTATTAGTGAAAGAGGGTTAGGGTTGGCCATCGACACCCGGTTTTTTGGGTCGTTTTAGTCAAACCGTCATCGGACAAAAATTTTCCCCGATGGCGATGATAGATTATAAATGGTTGACCATTAAAGTCTAGGGCCCCGAGAGCAACAACCCCTTCATTCTTAAAACCCAAAAACGGGTGGAGAAGCGGGAAAAATTAAAAAACCCAAAAAAAGGGTAAAATTTGGATACGTGCAAAATTCATAGGCAACAAAATTAGGTTTAAATGAAAACGAAAAAAAATAAACGCCCTTTCACTACCCCTGTCTTGTCCCCCGGGGCAGGGCCCCTTTAAAACCTGCTTCCCCCAAAAATTTTAAAAAAGTGCCAAAAAGGGGCAGTATTATTTGTAAACCCCAATCATTTTTTTGAACGGGGCATTGAATTCCCTGTCCTGGAATGCGGAAAAGGGCCCCCAAAAACCCTGCTTGCCCTTTTTCACATTTAAAAAAGGCCCGGGGGAAAAAAGGAAAGTCTTTAAAAACCCCATTTTAGTTTAAATGGCCCTTTTGACTTTACCTTTCCTGGGCCCACCCATGACCCCCAAAAACCCTGCATAAACCCCCAGTTTAAAAAAAGTCCCCGGAAAAAAAGGTTTTTTCAACCACCTTTTTGGGTTTCACTGGAACGGGACTAAAACCGTCCTAAACCCCCGCATGGCCCCAAACCTAAATGACCCCCCCACTTTTAAAAGTGCCGGAAAAAAGGAGTTTTTTTAAAACCCCATTTTTTTTTTAAAGGCCCTTTTGAATATACCTTTTTTCCGGGGCCCCAAATTTTAAAGCCCCAAACCTGCTGACCCCCACTTTTAAAAAATTTCCCCGGAAAAAAAGGAGTCTTTAAAACCAAAACCACTTTGTTTCACCGGGACTTTGGGGACTATCCCCGGGTTCTGTACCAAAACCCAGGGCCCCCCAAAACCGGGGCTTGACCCCCAGTTTAAAAAAGTCCCGGGAAAAAAAAGGGGGAAATTTACTTTCAACCCCAAATTTTTTTTTAAAACAGACTTTGGAATTACCTGTCCTTGGCCCCCAAGTTGAGCCCCAAACCTCCCATGACCCCCAGTTTAAAAAAGTCCCGGAAAAAAAAAAAAGGAAAAAAAGGTTCTTTGCCCCAACCCTTTTTTAGTTTAAAGGGGACTTTGGGATTTATACTGCCCCTGAGCCAAGCTTTGACCCCCCAAACCACCCATGCACCCCCAAAATTTAAAAAGTGCCAAAAAAAAGGGTCTTTCAACCCAGAAATTTTTGAGGGAAATTTGGACTTTGGGACTTAAAATGCCCCTGGCCACAGTTTGGCCCCAAACCAAAATTGACCCCAGTTTTAAAAAGTGCCGGGGAAAAAAAAGGGGGTCTTTCAATCACCATTTTAGTTTCACTGGACATTGACTAAAACCTTGTCCTGGGCCACGCTTTGACCCCAAATACCTCTTTGCCCCCCAACTTTTTAAAAAGTGCCGGAAAAAAGGGGGGTTTTCAACCCCCAAACTTTAGTTTCATGGACTTTGGGACTATACCTGTTTGGAAACCCAGCATGGGGGCCCAAAACCCTGCAGGGACCCCCGTTTAAAAAAAGTGCGGGAAAAAAGGAGTCTTTCAACCCCCCAAATTTTTGTTTAACTGGACATTGCCCTTTTCCTTTGGTCCTAAAGCCACAGCATGACCCCCAAAACCTGCATGCCCCCACTTTTAAAAAGTGCGGAAAAAGGGAAGTCTTTGAACCACCATTTTAGTTTCACTGGACTTTGGGACTATCCCTTGTCCGGGGGCCACGAATGAGCCCCAAACCTTCCCATGCCCCCCCCGCAAAAAATGGGGGAAAAAAAAAGGATTTCTTTAAAAACCCCCCCAATTTTAGTTTCACTGGACATTGGACTAAAACCTTTTCCTGAGCCAAAAGCATGACCCCCAAAACCCCTCCCATGTCCCACTTTTAAAAAAAGTCCCGGGGAAAAAAAAAAAGGGAAAAAAGGGCCCTTTAAAACCCCCCATTTTGGGTTTTCATGGAAACATTGACTAAACTGTCCTGGGCCCCCAGCAGGGGACCCAGGGGGGGTTTTACAGTGGGGGGTGGGTGAGATCCCAGGTTTAGGTTGCCCTTTAAATTAAAACCCCCAGGTTAAGTTTGCCAGGGCCGGATTTAAACATTTTGGTGCGGTGGGGATGCCGGGGTGGCGCCCCAGTCATCTATTAACCGCAGGTTAAAAGGGGCCCTGATGTTTGAAAGCAAAAAAAAATGTCGTGCTGAACCCAAAATTGGCAGGAAGCGGAAGTTTTGGGGGTAAAGAAACTGGGGCCTTTTCCTAAGTACACAGTAAAGGACCTGGGAAAAAGGGGCTTTCCCCCTCCGTAGGAGTGCGGCCCAAATTTTGAGTTTCATTTGGGAAATACTGGGGGGTTTAAACGCTCCTTTTTCCACCCAGGTGCCCTTTTTTTTGGGGGAATTTTTTTCTATTTTACTAAAACGTGTGGAGGTTTTTGGGTTCCCCTTTTTTCTTTGTTCTCCTTTTTCCGTGCTCCATACTCCATGTCCTTGAAAAACCCCAAATCTGGTCAAGTCTTCCTGTACCTCCCTTGTAAATTCAGGGGGAAATTTTTTTTAAACCAGCTTTTTTGAAACATGAAATTTTTTTAGTATTTTAAATTTTCTGGGAAAAAAACACATTTTTAAAATAGGATGGAATCCCCCCTTTGTCTTTTTTTCTCTTTTTTAATTGTATTAAATGGGTTGTCCCCAATTTCAGGGGTTGATAGCTGCAATAAAGTGTCCATTAACAGTGTCCCACCTATTTCCTTTTTTCTGGGCAGCCCCATCCCCTTTTAAACCCCCTTTTGCAATTGTGAGGAACAAATGTTTGTTTAAAAAAACAACAATTTTTTTTTTTTAATAGGCCCCGTTTGTATAGCTGAAAGTCCAAAAAAAAATGCCCCAAAATTCATAAAACTTTAAAACCCCTGAGACTTTTTTACAATTGTGAAGGGAAAAAATTTTCTGTTTTGAAACAAAAAAAATTTTTTAGAAAAAAGGACCCGTGTTAGCTTTCATGTCACACAAAAAGCCCCCCAAAAAAATTTAAAGCATGGGCCCCCTTTTGGGCCCCTTTTGGAAATTGTTTAAAAAACAAATGTCTGTTAGGAAACAACTTTTTTTATAATGGGGCCTTTAAAGTTTTGCGCATTTCAAAGCAGCATGCCCCAAAAAAATTAAAAATGACTTCCACCACTATTAAAAAATTGTGAGGGAAAAAATGCCACTTAAAACCCACATTTCTTTTCCAAAGGCCCCATGATTATTCTGTATTCACAGAAAACATGACCCAAAAAAAATTATAAATATGACTTCTCACCACTATTAAAAATTGTGGTGGAGAAATGCCATTTAAAACCCACATTTCTGTTCCAAAGGACCATAATTATAGCTGTATCTCACAGAAACAGACCTCAAAACCATTGACAATGCAAAACTTCTAAGATAAAGTGAGTAAAGGGAAATATGGTTTTGCAGTACCTTGCTGTTTTTTCAGTCTCCTACAGAAAACCAGCAAAAGAACTGTTGGGAAAAGAGAATAAAAATTGCAAAAAGAAATATCTTTTTTAAAAAAAAATTTTAAAGAGGCCCCATTTCTTTTTGAAGAGGAATGTGAAGTAGCCCGGCAACTAATGGTGACCCGGCAATTGGGGGCCAACAACATCATAAATTTTTTCCATCCCTGATTCCTTGATGAAAGTCAAACGATCCCATTATCGGGGGAAAACCAGAGGAAATGAGACCAAGCACCCAGTGAGAGTGGGCCTTGATTTCCCCCCTTGGGGGCGGGGGGCATAGCAAAAATCACCCTCATTTTCCCCCCCCTAAAATTCCGGCCAATCACCAAAGGGCAGGGACGGGGGAAACGGTGTCTAGGAATCCCTCCCCCTATCCTCCTCCCCCTCCGCTTCCCCTCCGGCCAGCTTCAACACCCGACTTCCCCTGAGATGATGCCCCCTGAGAGCTAGGCGCCCCAAGCACTAGCCCTGGACCCCGAACCACTGCCTAATGAAACCGATAAAATTGGAAATGTCGGGCCTTGGGGAAATTGACGGAGAGAAAGGCCCCGTCCCCCGCTCTGTGCCTCTCTCCCCGTCGCTGGCGGGACCCTTTTTATTTCAGAGTGTCCCAAAGATGTTCCAGAACTAAAAATCACCACAATGGTCATGCTGACAAGGGCATCGTCAGCACGACCATTTTGGTGGGTTCTTTTAAAAATGGCAAGGTTTGGTGCAGAGCTCTTTACCCGCCCCCCACCTCAACACCTCGAGGTCCGCCCCGCTGCTTGTAGGCCCTGTTCACTTGTACTGCATAATGGCATTGCGCTGCTTCCCAATGTGGAGATGTGGAGGGGTGGAATTCAGTGTGTTGCCCCGTCAACAATGAGACGGTTGACGGGGGGCCGAGTGACGCTGCAACCAGCCCGGCGGGACCGAAGGGGGGTACGACGGGTAAGTTGCAACTCAGACCCGAGCCTTTTCGCAGGGGAGTCCAGACCCCGGGGAGCTCTTTAGAAATTTCGGACGACAAGGTTCATGACATTGCCGGGGGATGTCTCCAAACCTACCCATCTTTAAGGGGGGCCAAAAGTTTCGCCCCTTTCGCACACCAAACCCTTGCCTGGCATAAAGGGTTCCCTTGTCACCCAGCCCGCGCTCGGTCTCGTTGCGGGGGGGCCCCCCACACTCCCGACCTGTGTGGGGACGGTTTTCCAAGACAGATTAATTTCAACACGGGCTTTATTTCTCTGGGGACGTGATGCCACCAGAGGACCTTGGGGGAAAGAGCCCTGCACCATCCCTGCGGTTTTGAAGAGCACGTGCGCGAGCCTGAGAGCCACCGTCAACCCCCAGAGTCATCCACCCAGCTCACCCAGTGAGCTGTCACCACAGAGATTAGCAGCCTTGGCGTGTATACAGTCCATGTGTCGGTGGGTGGAGATGGACTTTTCCGCGACACAGATGCAGACAACTGCGCTGAAATTTTAAGATGACACGTGGCTAGCAGGCAGGGACGGCTTTATATGGCCAAAAGAAAAATGCCTGCTCGGCATCTGGTACTGGAGGGAGGCGAGGGCATGCGTGGCGGAACCCATCTGTGGTCCACAGATGGAAGGCAACATTTCCAAGGCCAAAAGCCTGGCAATGCGAGATTCAGGCTTTTGGCTTTGAGGATGGTTTGTGGTTTAAAGTGTTTATCTCTGCTCCCAACCTGGAAAAGACCAGGAAGGCTGGATGACTAGGACTGGCCACTGTACGGCGTGCAGGTCGTTAAAACTGGCGGGAGGAGAAGGGGTAGGATGGGTCTCTGGAGGTGCTGGTCGGTATCGGGGCGACGGTGGAGGCTGAGCGGAGGCTGATCCCTGATCATGATCTAGAGAAATCGGGCTAGTGAGGAACGCTTGGTGGTGGCGGAGGAGGAGGAGGCGGAGACAGAGGTGTGACAGTGGTTGGAGGCCCGGGCGTCGGTCTGGCCTTTTTTTGGCCAAGTGTTGCCTCCATTTCAAACTTCTTGCATTCGATGCATGTGACTAGACATGTTGGTGGTGGTTAACCACCTAAGGTTCTTGCCTCTACTTAGTTGCATTTTACGGCAAAGGTGTGGCATATGACATCGCTGGGTGAATTCGAGGCTTGCTCAAGAAGGCCCAGAGCTTGAGAGGTCCTGGACCTTTTGACGGCGATATGTGAGGAGCGGGGTTTGCGCGCTGACCGTGGCTGTGGTGGAATCATATCAGCGGACTACTGCGACCGCCCTATCCTTTTTGAGGCGGGACCCATAACTGACACTACCCCATGCGTTCTTCCTCCTCGTGTTCCAGCGATTGAAGCGTTCGCAAGCAAATTCTGTGGAAAAGACCATGCCTAAATTAGATCCGCAAATGTCAGGTCATCTTCATCATAAACACAGGTGACTTGGTCGTCCTGTCATTTCTGCTTCACAGGAGCTGCAGGCTACAAGAAATGGGGCACTGCACGGCGTTGTCCGACGGCGCCCGGGATTATTTGCCGAATGAACCGGCTTACTTATCTCCTTGATGGCATCAGTAATGGGCGTCAGAGAGACTAAATCATCCTCTTGATCATTTAACATGCCTTCTGACCCCAACCGCATTTTGTCATCAAAGAGGTCTTCAGACAATGGATTTTCCACAGTGGTGGGTACACGAGTTGACATTTGGGCTGCTTCATGTTGGACGGATGCTGATGATGCTGATGACGACATTTGTGGCCGTGACTGCGAGGACGAGGAGGTAAGACTGCTGGATGCAGGTTACATTAACCACTGAATGATAGATTGGCGACGATGTTCGTTACTGAGATTCACAGGGCCCTGACCCAGCGATGACAGGCCTGACGGTCCTGCAACTGACAATCCGCTGGCATGCGTGTTGTCGCCAGCACTGGTAGGAGCACCTTCTCTCGTACCTCTACCTCCATGTGCTACCCCCCCTCTTTGCTCGCTTACCACCTGAATTTCGCTCCATGTTCAGAAATATAAAAATTTGAGAAGGTATGGAATAGTTTTGGAAAGTCTCTTATTAAAAGACAGCAAATCACAGCTATTCTCAAATCCCTCTAATCAAAACAAAATTGCTGGATTCAAATTTAACTGCAAGGTGTCTATCAACAAATCTGGACTGGGCAAAAGTGCAAAAAACACGTATCTGTTATGTATTCGTATAATACAAGGTATTTTTGGCACCTTTCAATTCACCTGTGGTGACTATAAAATTGCTGTATTCAAATTTAAGTGCAAGCTGCCTCAATGAACAAAGCTGTAGTGCGCCAAAGTAAAAAAAACACGTATCTGTTATGTATTCGTATAATACAAGATATTTTTGGCACCTTTCAATTCACCTGTGGTGACTATAAAATTGCTGGATTCAAATTTAAGTGCAAGGTGTCTATCAACAAATCTGGACTGGGCAAAAGTGCAAAAAACACGTATCTGTTATGTATTCGTATAATACAAGATATTTTTGGCACCTTTCAATTCACCCGTGGTGACTCTAAAATTGCGTTTTCGATTTAAGGCAAGCTGCCTCAATAAACAAAGCTGAGGCCCCAAAGTAAAAAAAAACCGTATCTGTTTATGTATTCGATAATAAAAATTTTTTTTGCCCCCTTTCAATTCACCTTGGGGACATAAAATTGCGGGAAAAAAATTTTAAGTCAAGGTGTCTATCAACAAATCGGGACGGGGCCAAAAGTGCAAAAAACACTATCGTTATGTATTCGTATAAAAAAAAATTTTTTTTTGGGCACCTTTTAAAATTCACCTGGGACTAAAAATTCTGTTTTCAAATTTAAGTGCAAGCTGCCTCAATAACAAACTGTAGGCCCCAAATAAAAAAACAGTACTTTATTATTCATAATACAGGTTTTTTTTGGCACCTACAACCGTGTGACTAAAAAAATTGCTGATTAAAAATTAAGTGCAAGGGGATATATCAAAAAAGGGTGGAAGGGGCAAAATTGAAAATGAACACCTTCTGAAATGTTACTATAATAAAAGTGGGTTTTTGCACCTAACAAAGAGACCTCATTATAGAAAAAATGTGTTCCAATAAAGTTCAGGCTTCCCAAATATCCGGGAAAATTTTTTCAATGAAAACTGTTAAAATAAAGCTATTGCAGTGCAATTCTACACTAATCTTGGGTGAACTTTATCCATATTTTTATAAGCTTGTCTGGTTTTTTTTCCCCTCGGGGGGCCCCCCCCACCTCTCCCCCCCCCCCCCGGCCCCCCTTACCGGTTTAGATGCTCCTTAAAATTCCTAGATAACCACAAAAATCTTCCAATCTCAAATTAACAAAATTTGAAGGACCCCAAAGCAAAAAAAGGTTTCTCTGTGAAGAAATAAAAAAATTTCCTGAGCTTTTTGGACACACGAAAGAGCTACTCCTATAACACTGAAGACACTGAGGCTGAACGGAAGGCTGTTCTATGTAAAACGGGGTCATGTGATTTTTCCAGCCAATCGCAACCAAACACATCCCATCTGGGTCGCACACACACCATCCTGCCTATTCTGAAACATTTGCTGGCCCCCAAAAATACGGGAAGCGCCAAAAAATGGCGCGATCTTAATAATTGCACAATTTTTTAACCTAAATATCCATGATCAAAAAAAAATCCGATACCAAAAAACTGGCCGATTTCAATTTGCGATAAAACGCTCAACCTAGTTTTTTAATCTCTTAGAGTCTTGATTTAAAATTCCGGGAAGTTTCTTTTCATTTCCCTATCTTTGATTTGATTACCATACTAGCCCAATTTTGTATACGTTTTGTAATGTCTCCTGCCTTGAATCATACTTATTAAACTCTTCATAGTAAAAACTTTTTTCATTACTGTATACATATTGTTGCAATTTTTTCTTTCCTGTTTTTTCCTTTTTCCTTCTTATATGAGAGATAATTAGGGAAAGGATAGGAAGGGGGGCAGCCTTTTCGGGGCCATTGCCCTTTGGGTTGGACTTTTTTTGTGTGGGGTTGGGGTTTTTGTAGGGTAGGTTTTTTCTCTGGTACATAAAAAAAGTTATATTTTATAAAGGGGTTTACTCTTCTCTATTTTAAAATAATACAGCAAAATTCCAAAAGTCGCATGCACATTTGTCGGAAGTATGTGACACTTCATAGATGCCCCCTTACATACATCGAATAGAACACTGAAATCAGCCATTTAAAGAAAATTGGCACCTGGGCAAGCACTGCGTGGGCCTTGCCCAAATTCAGACACACACTTGGGCCCTGACCAAACCCCCCCTCCCCTAAACACCCATATATCACACCACCCATGTTTTGGGCACAGGCATGTGCACCACAGAAATTATGGCAGGGGGCCCTTTGGGTCCCTTCCCACCATGGTTTTAAACGTTTGCACTCCCCAAAAAAAAACCCCAAACACCCAAAAAAAAAACAAAGCCAACCAAAACCCAGAATGTTTCTTTTATTTAGGGGAAACATACCCCCATACTTGGGGGCCCCCAACAAAAGCCTAATGCCAAAGCAAAAAAGGGCCCCGACAAAAATTTTATCACCTCAAGTACAAGGGGATCCACCCGGGAATTGACTATATCGTTGGGAAAAAATTCAGAAACTTTATTTTATTCATTCATATCCTGGGTTGGACTGGGAATACAAAGCAGGCCTGGCACCCAAAGCCAGCCAGCCCACATACAATATCACCTCCCATCACGTATCATGGAGGGCCATGCTTTACTTGTCCCCTATCACTATTCCCTTATATAAATAATCCATAGAAAAGAAGGCAGAAAAGAAAAGCAGAACATAACACCCAGAAATGAATAATATCACACATTTTACCCCCCATAATTAATTATATCACACATGTGTCCCCCAAAATTAATTGTATCGCACACTATATTCACCATATCACTGCAAAAAAGTTTTTCCCCTTTTAAAATATAACTTTTAATATATCGGTTAAAATAGGTTAATATTAACACCCCTATCTTAAGTGCCCTAAATCAAATTAGTATTTCGAAGAGTTCAGACGCTATAGAGGACAGTGTTATTCTACTGTCTAAAAAAATCCCCTCAGATTTGTCTGTCAGCGGGAGAGTCGCCCTGAATAAGAGCAGTCCCACTTTAACAGACAAGTCTCTTCCTGTTTATCTCTAGTATAAAAATACACTTGTGACTCCTCCAAACACCATACTAAATATTTTATACACAATTACTTAAAGGGGTTGTCTCCCTACAGAGTTTCATAGAATGCATGAATGAAATACTCTGTCACTTCCTGGTTCAGACTGACTGTAATTAGCATACAGCTCTGTGGTGTATTCAACTCTGTTTTCATTCTGTAATCAGTTTAAAGTTAGCTCAGAAGCTTTCCAGAACTGCTAGCAGGAGTTTTTATCTGATCCCTCAAACAAACGCACTAATTAGTACTGTTTACTTTAGATAAATCAAGCTTTTAACTGCGTGCCAGCACAAGCCCTTTGACCTTTGTATGACGTCACCACTGCTATCACATAAAAAAACCGCGGGGGGGAGAGATGTTGCGGGGTTGGTCATGAGGAAACAGAAAAGCCAGGGGGTAAATAAATTCACTTGTATCTCAACAAAACAAAAACAAAGCAAATATTTGGAAAATGCTTTATTTTGTGTTCCCTAATTTGAAATCTATTCTTTGATCGAGACAACCCCTTAAAATTTCGGTTACCCGACCGTTCCTCCCAAATAGCGGGGTTCATCGGGGAACCAAATGCAAACTAAAGGGCAAAAGATACTGCTATTTTTGTCATTTCACATTATATATCATATCATATCCTAAATAATAAAGAACTTATTTCTCTTCATGTTAAATGCAGTCAACTAAAGGTCCTTTATTAAATTTAGACGGACCCTGGATGATGGGGGAGGCAAGACTGATACGGGGACCCCTCCTTTAAATACACAGTTCACCCCTACACATGCATACATGTATGACTTATTAAATGTTTTTACCTTAGTTCTTCCCTCATCCAGGTTCCTGATCATTGTCGCTCCGCCTCCGCCACTTTCAGCGTCTCTATCCTCCAACTAAGCAAGGTCGAAAGTGATGTGGCGAACTGGTGGAAGTGCTCTGTTGGCACGACACATCCGCCCCTATTGCAGCCACTTTCGGCGTCTCTATTCTCCAACCATGCAAACTCAGAAGTGATGCGGCAAAGTGGCGGAAGTGCTCTATCGGCACAACACGTCCGCCCCTATCGCAGCCGGAGCATCACTCTACAGCTGCATCGGGCCAGAGATAGCAACACCGCCCTACGAAGATACTCCGGCAGCGCAATCCACCAATATCGCAACTTGGAACCCCCCTTAAAACTTTGTTCAAAAAAGTGAAAAATTTTTAAACCCTTTCCTAACCTTTTTTTCCTAGTCCTAACTACATTATGTACCTTACTCCGATTAAATAATTTAATAATTTAAACCTAAACCTACTATCTCTATCCTAACCCTAAATAAAACCCTAACTCTAACCTCCAACCCTACCCTGACTCTAACCCCCTAAACCTGGCCCCCAAACCTAAAACCCAACTCTAACCCTAACTATTATCATTGATATTCTGATATATAAACTTTTGCTGTTTTTTTGGGATGTAGTACATAAATGCATGCAAGGGGCGAAATAAACGCCCATAATGGGGTATCTCGCAACTGGTGCCTCAATAAGAATTTAAATTAATCTAACTGAGCATTCACCCAAAATTTTTTTTAGAAAATTGGGCCAAAAACATATCTTTGTCTATCGAATTCAAGATTTATCACACACTGTATTCCCAACATGAACATCAGACACTGTAAATTATATTATATACTGTACCTCTAAAACACATTTCATGAATTTAATGATATCACATACTGAACACTTGAAATACAGTATGTAATATTACATACTATGCCCTGGAAATTATTTTTATATTATACTGTAATCTCTGAAATTAATTATGAGGGTATGTTCACATGGCATGTTGGATCCATTTTTTGATCAGTTATGGATCTGAAAAATGCATTCAAAATGCTGCGTCAATCAGATTCAAAACGCATCCAACACGCATTGAAACACGCACCTGGCTGCAGCAGAAACGCACCCTATAGTTTTAAATAGGGCGTCTGCTGGATCAAGAATTGACATGACAATTCTTTGAACGGATTCGAAAGATGCATCCGAAAGACGCGTGTAAAACAGGCATGAGTGATCATTCGTCTGAACGCCAATGCGTGTTTTACATTGAAAGCAATGTAAAATCACGCTGCTTATTGGTAGATGCTTGTTTGGGTCTGTTTAGGGTCTGAAATACGGATCCAAACATGTCGTGTGAATGTACCCTTACATACACTGTACTCCCAGAAATTAATTGTATTACACACCTAACCCCAGAAATAAATTATACTACAATCCCAAAGTTAACAGTATTACACACTGTACCTAAAAAAAAAACTATTTCATGCTATATCCCAAAAATTAATTATATTACAAACTGTACCCCTATAAATAAATTCATTACCATATCTGTAAAATAATCACATTAAACATTCTAGCTCCAAAACGTAATTATATTACACACTGTTGCCCCCCCCAAAATTAATCATTTTAGACATGGATTGTATAACTAGTGGCGGATTTTGCTGTATTTCCTCTCATGGAAAAGCCCCATTTTAATCTACACTGATAAACAAATTTCACATTTATATCAATAGGACGTGGACTGCAATCAGATTAAGAAACAGAATCCATTGTGCATTCCATGTCCAAATCAGACCTGTAAACATTAGTGTCTACTGGGCAGAAGGGCAAGCGTGGATTGGAGTACGAGGGAGCTGAGTGTCTGTATATACAGATGTATATGCTCACAGTCAGGGGTGTAACTTTGGTTCAAAAAGTGGGGGGGACCAATTTTCCCTCTCATCCCCTATCTTCCTAGACCTCCCTCCCTTCTTCACTCGCCTTCCCTTTCACTTCCCCTCCCTTTCCTTCTCTCCCCTCCCCTCCCTGCAGTGAAGTGACCCCTTCTATCCCAGCTAGGAGGTCTTGGGGAGCGATGTGAGCTCCCCCAGCAGGTCCAGGCGGAGTGCAATTCGTAAGGTTATGAGTGGCTCTTAAATAACTGAAGTTTAGAGCCGGACTGGGACTGAAAAGCAGCCCTGGCAATGAAACCGAACCAGCCCATCTATAATATTTCCCCCTCTACAGGGAAATAACAAATGTTGTGCGATGCAGCAAATTTCACTTAACCCCTCCCATCACTGCTCCATTAAATTTGTTATACACACAACAGAATGAGGAAAATAAAAGAACCCAATCTCACTGTACCCCTAGGAATCACTTATGTTACATACTGTACCCCAAAATTTATTTTATCGCATTCCATATACCAGAAATGACATCACTTACTGCACCCCAGAAACTAATTATATTACACATTGTAGACATAAAAATTACATTATTAACTGCATTTAGAAATGAATTGCACATTGTACTCAAGAAATAATATAATTCAATGTACCTCAAATTTTTTTTTTATATTACACACTAAACCCTAGAAATTAATTACATTACTCACTATACTCCAGAGATTACATTACACCAAACCCCAGAGATTACATTACACACCGTATCACAGAGACTACATTATTCACTGTACCCCAGAAATTACCACATTACACACCATACACCAGATATTACATTACTCACTGAACCCTAGAGATTACTACATTACTCACTGTACTGCAGAAATTACATTACCCGCTGTGCTCCAGAGATTACTACATTACACACCTTACCCCAGAAATTACTACATTACACAGCATACACCAGATATTGCATTACTCAATGTACCCTAGAGATTACTACATTACCCACTGTACCTCAGAGATTAGTTTACACACTGTATCCCAGATATTACTACATTATTTACCGTACCCCAGAGATTACATTACACACTGTACAACAGAAATTATATTACACCATACCCCAGAGATTATTACATTACATACTGTTCCCCAGAGACTACATTAGACAAAGTACCCCGAAAATTGTGTGTGTATGTATACATATATTGAACACAGACACACTACATTCTTAGGATGAGTTCACATGATGGTTTTTCGGCTCTGACAGTGTCATTTGCTTGTTGGAAATTCAGCCCTTGCAAACACAGAATTCCGATGAGCAAACTACCTAGACTCCCCGAGGCAGATTTTCCCCCTCCTATCCTATAGTGCTGTTAGAACGTAAAACACCTCGAAGAATGATGACACTGATTTTACATAGGGTATAATGTAAATTGGTTTCCTGTCGGATTGGAACCCGGTTCTGAGGCAGATCCAGCACTGAATCAGCCCAAGAATCAGCATTTATATCTTCTGCGTAAACGTACCCTTAAGGTATTTTCACAAGGCGTATAGCAGGGTGTAGTGTATATGCTGGGTGTTTTAGAGGTATGCGCTGTGGGGCCGGCCCCATTCACTTTCGTTTTCCCTGGCGCATAAGTGCAGGAAAGACGTGACATGGCTAGACACATGGCTGTACATACAGTATATACACATCTCACATATACAGTACATATCTTTCTCACATGCACACCCAAAGCCTGGCACCCTTGTCCCCTCCTTACCTGTCTCCTGTAGTCTTGTGCAGTTGGCATTCGGCAGGAGCTTCCCTTCTTCTCTGATGAGGGCTAAGCATAGGGGAAGTGATATACAATGGGAGAGAAAGATACAGCCCCAGATACAGAGTGTGCTGGACTGTAAGCAGCGTTCTCATTGGTAAAGTAGCCCCTGCTGACTCTTGCTCTACCAATCACTCTGCACTGACACCGGAGGCTGCTACCTACTATGTTTCGATAAGATGCACAGAAATATAGGAGGAAAAGGGTTAACTTCTTCCTCCTCTGTGCTCTTCTCTCCCCACTTACCGTATTTCATGCTTTTATATGGATTATTTTTATTGAAGTGGCTAAAAAGTGGGGGGGACCGTCCTCCACCCAGAAAAAAGTGGGGGGGACCTGTGCCCTCCGTACCCCCCTAAAGTTACACCTATGCTCACAGTAATATCTTCTATGTTGGGCAGGATGGGCCTAAACCTTCAGCTATGGAGGAGCTCAGTTTCTATTCATACAGATGTATGTGTTCACAGTAATGTCTTCTATGTTGGGCAGGAGGGGAGCCCGATATAGTGACCCAATATCAATGAAAAACCTTCACAATATACCGCAGTAACTAGAAAAAAATAGTATGAATTTATAAAGCAGATTTAAATGATTATAGATACCACAGGTTTTGAGAGGCCCAAAGAGGGCAGGGGAAATGTACCACTGGAAATGGCTTGGCTATGGGGATGAAAGGTAAAGATAGAAAAGCAGAAAGCAAGAGGCAGAGTGTAAGGGTCACATGCAGTATGTACAGTCTAGTAAAGTAGCTGAAGGGTGGGCCCCAAGAATCAACTCTATTGCTTGGTTCCAATAATCAGCATCATTGGTGGCCCCCAATAATCAGCTCCATTAGTAGGCCCCAATAATCAACTCTACTAGTGGGCCAGAAGAACAAACTTTGCTGGTGGGAATCAAGAATCAATTCCAATGGAGGGCACCAAGAATTTACTCAATTGGTGGTCTCGGGAGTCATCTCCACTGATGGGCCCCAAGAATCAGCTCCACTGGTGGACCATAAGAATCAGCTCCACTGATGGGCCCCAAGAATCAGCTCCACTGGTGGACCATAAGAATCAGCTCCACTGGTGGGCCCCATGAATCAGCTCCACTGCAGGACCCCAAGAATCAGCTCCAATGGTGGGCCCCAAGAATCAGCTCCACTGGTGGGCCCCAGGAATCAGCTCCACTGGTGGGCCACAAGAATCAGCTCCACTGCAGGGCCCAGAGTATCATCTCCACTGGTGGGCCCCAAGAATCAAATCCACTGGTGGGCCCCAAGAATCCACTCCACTGGTGGGCCCCAAGTATCAACTCCACTGATGGGCCCCTAGAATCACCTCCACTGATGGGCCCCAAGTATCAACTCCACTGGTGGGCCCCAAGAATCAGCTCCACTACAGGACCCTAAGAATCAGCTCCAATGGTGGGCCCCAAGAATCAACTCCACTGGTGGGCCCCAAAAATTGACTCCACTGATGGGCCCCAAGAATCAACTTTACTTGCAGGCACCAGGGACTCCATTCTGAGCATCTATCACTGTGTGCAGGCCCTTTATGAAGTATCTGTAGAGAACTAGCAGAGGTGGGAAACAGAGTAATGGTGGCTGCTGTGGTGAGTAGAGAATCCTGAGCCTTGTTATAGGTAAATGCAAGTTCTTTTTAGTCCATTTTATGTTCTGTTCTAAGGTATTTGCTTCAATTTATATTTTTTACCCACAGAAATTACCCTTTTATACCTCTGTGGATAGCAAAATACTGTTTATGGATATGTTGTCCAACATACAACTACAGTCTGTGTGAATGAATGTATTAATACCTAATGCCCAAGACACTCATGTATAACGCCCTTACAGTGCTTAAAACAGTACATCCAGGTTTGTCGGTGTGTGCTTTTATTTCAGGGTTAAAGACATTTTACATTTTTATGTAAATTTTTTTCTATGAAAATTTCAAAATAGTCTTCGATGGTTGAATGATTTTGTTTCAGTTCTCCAAAAATGAAAAAATTGAAATACACTATTCTTAACAAGTTGTAGTGTTTGGGCTGACTTCCCAGCACATTAACTATACACTATATACCGAGATGGTTACTGCAACACTTTAATCACTTTTTATAATCAGCAGCCACTTAAGGGAGGGATATGTGTAAGTAACGCGAAGCAGAAGAGAAGACCTGCGTTATTATGCTCTCACTTCTGTACTGACAAGATGGAGCTTTCTCCACATCTCTCTATACTTTCTCTTCTGAGCCTCGTTCTACTCTCTGGTAAGAACATGAATATCATGGTGTCCTCCATGTGATTCTTACTTACGGAATAACTTATTTAGTGATGAATTTGGTTAGAACAGTGAGATGCAGATATAAGATTTTATATATTACTACATGAATAATAGAAAATGCTATATGCCTCTACCGGTAAGAAATGACATGCCTTCTTCACATGTAATTCCGTATATGCTCGAGTATAAGCCAACCCGAATATAAGCTGAATATAAAACCTAATTTTACCACAAAAAAATGGAAAGCTTATCGACTCGATTATAAGCCTAGGGTGGGAAATGCAGCAGCTACTGGTAAATATACGGCTCCCACAGACTAGACACGTACTGACATTAGTAAACTGTGATACTTTGATCATTTATGCAATAGAGTTCTATAATAATATATATATATATATATATATATATATATATATATATATATATATATGTTCCACATAGGCAGTACAGGCAGTTAAGTGTCCCTCTCATAGCTAGGTAAATGTCCCCTACAGACAGGTAAATGTCCCCTGGGCAGTATAGGCAGGTAAATGTCCCCGATAAGCAATATATGCAGGTAAATGTTCCACATAGACAGGTATAGGCAGGTAAATGTCCCCCATAAGCAGTATAGGCATGTAAATGTCCCAAATAGGCAAGTATATGTCCCCCATAGGCAGGTATAGGCATGTAAACATCCCCCATAGACAATATTGGCAGTATAGGCAGGTAAATGTCCCCCATAAGCAATATATGCAGATAAATGTCCCACATAGACAGGTATAGGCAGATAAATGTCCCCCATAAGCAGTATAGGCATGTAAATGTCCCCCATAGGCAGGTATATGTCCCCCATAGGCAGGTATAGGCATGTAAACATCCCCCATAGACAGGTAAACATCCCCCATAGACAGGTAAATGTCCCCCATAGACAGTATAGGCAGGTAAATGTCCCCTGTAGCCAGGTATCGGCAGGGTTTCCAGGTCGGCGTTAAAAAATAAAAAAAATACCGGTACTCACCTCTCTCCCACTGCTCTGATGAGGCTCTCCCTGCACGGCATCTTCTTCCTAGCACAGGCGGCATCTCATCATGCTACCTGCATGGCCAGATGCCATCATGGTGGATACTCCGGAAGTCCGCAAGTCTGCTTGTGGCCTTCCAGAGTCCTCTTTGGAGCAAGGCGCGCTCGCTCTCTTTTCTGCAATAACATTTTAAAATGTATGCGCTTCCAGAGTATATATGGTTATTGTTTCTTAACAAAAAATTATAAAAACAAAATTGATATGTTAAATAAAATCAATTGATAATTGTTAAATAATTAGTTAAATAATAGAAACAAAGTTATTGACTGTAGAACCATATTAATGTCTATTAAAAAAGCACACAATATATACACTACGGGCGACATGTATGATTCTCGCTGCGTCGGAGCGCATGTTTTCACCAGATTTCCGACGAAATTTGCGCCTCATGTATGCCGGCGCCGAGGAGCACTCATACATGCGGTGTAAAGTCCGCCACGCCTCGCCAGGGTGTGGGGCGCAGTGCGGGACTTAGGCGCAGTGCGGGACTGCGCCTAAGATTCGCCGTCCAAGGAAGTGCGATCATACATGCCGTGTAAAGTCCGCCGCGCCTCACCAGTGTGTGCGGCGCAATGCGGGACTTAGGAGCAGTGCGGGACTGCGCCGAACATGTATTCCGATTCGAGGACAGGCTGGAAATGAGTGAAAAATCATTAAAGATGTCCGTGCGGAGTATGAATCAAAAAATCGCCTTTATCAAGGTATAAAACATTCTCTGAAAAAGAGCTCAAACCTACTACAAATACATAAATAAAATCATTTTCCAAAAATCAAGAACGGGGCTACATCAGGAATTTGGATTTTGGAAATTGCCGGGAAATACAGTAATTCAAATTCTGTGAGCTATTCTTATTAGTCAGCAGCAACCAGCCAATCAGAATAGGAGCGACAGGGACCCATTAAAACCTATGGAGATGTATTGACCAATCTAATTCTAAGGCAGGACACTTCAAAATACAGAAAAAATGCAGAAAAGAGCTGATTGGTTGATCTAGCGGGGGCTTGGCTATCTCGGCCAATCAGAATAGGAGCGACAGGGACCCATTATAACCTATGGAGAAGTTTTGACCAATCAAAATCAAAAGCGGGACAGTTCAAAATACAGTAAAAATGCAGAAAAGAGCTGATTGGTTGAGCCCAGAAATTTTTATTTCTTTATTTTCGTTACACCCATACTATTGATCCTTGGATAACGAAAATAAAGAAATAAAAATGAATTTATTGAATTAATTTTTTTTTCTTTAACCCAATATTATTGTTCATTTTATATACAGATCGGTACAACTTCGGGAGTAGTATCATTTGATTTCGGCCATGTACAGTTTTATTATAGATTGCATTAGAAAACCCATAAGAGCGTCGCTCGCGTTCCCATTGGTCCAAATAACCGCGCCTCTTTTAAATTAGCCAATCACAAACAGAGCTCGCTCTGCATTTCTTTTCCCCATAGAACTCTATGAGAAGGTAGCTCAGCCGCTGATTGGTTAAGCTGGACGAGCCCCTCTTCCCCCCAAACAATCACAGTCTTAAAATATTTCCCATAGACAGTAATAACTTTTAGGGCGCCCTTCTATTGCGCCCTTTTTTCTCCATTCAAAGTAGACGCACTACATATGATTGGTGGATTCATATCTGCCGCCTGGGCTAAACCAATCGGCTCTTTTCTGCCTTTTTTATTCTATTTTGAACTGTCCGAATTTTCATTTGATTGGTCCATACTTCTCCATAGCTTATAATGGGTTCCTGTCGCTCCTATTCTGATTGGCTGGTTTCTGCCGACCAATGAGAAGAGCTTACAGAATTTGAATTACTGTATTTCCCGGCAATTCTCTATATCGCAATTCTCGATGTTGCGCCGGTCTCGGCGACAAACGCGTTGTTCGGGATTTGATTGTTTTATGTTTATAGAAGGTTTCAGCTCTTTTTCAGAGAATATTTTACACCTAATAAAAATGATTTTTTTTAATCAGACTCCATGCCTCACGGTGCTGAGAGCCGAGATTTCATTGCCCCGATCTCTCCATAGACTACAATGGGACAAGTAGCTCGCTCTCTGATTGGCCGAGATAGCCAAGCCCCCGCTAGCTCAACCAATCAGCTCTTTTCTGCATTTTTACTGTATTTTGAACTGTCCCGCCTTTGAATTTGATTGGTCAATACTTCTCCATAGGTTTTAATGGGTCACTGTTGCTCCTATTCTGATTGGCTGGCTTCTGCCGACCAATGAGAAGCACTTACAGAATTTGAATTACTGTATTTCCCGGCAATTTTCAAGATCCTAATTCCTGATGTAGCGCCATTCTAGATTTTTGAAAACTGATTTTTTTCTTTTCTTTTTTTTTAGAAGGTTTGAGTTCTTTTTCTGATAATGTTTTACACCTAATAAAGGCGATTTTTTTTAAAATTCATACTCCATGCCGCACGGAGCTGAGAGCCGAGATTTCTGTTGCGATCTTCTATGTTTCCTCTCATGTTCCGTTCTCGTTTCACTTCGCCTCCGCCGGATCATTAAGACCAACTTCAACTAGGTCTGCCTGTTGGAGCTGGCAAGCGCTGCAATGCGCCGCACTGTGCCGAGCCGCGATCGTACATGCCTCGGAGTTTTCGAGCGCGCCGCGTCCCGCCCCGGAACGCCTACACTGCGCCCACACCGCGCCCATTGCACGCCCCTTCATGCGAGGCACATCTGAAAGTGGCGAACGCTGCCCCTAACATCGCATCTCTGGGTCCGACAGCGGATTCGGGCCGGGGAGGCGCAGGATACGCCAGAAAATAGGCGTAAATCCCGTTCATACATGGTGGCCTACTTGGACAGCACTCTGCCACCCCAGGTAGAAGATCCGCTGGACTACTGGGCAGCCAAACTTGATGTTTGGCCGGAACTTGCCGAGCTTGCAATGGAGAGGCTGTCCTGCCCAACTAGTAGTGTGGCATCAGAGCAGGTGTTCAGTGTGGCAGGGGCCATTGTTACCCCACGGAGAACCCGCTTGTCCACCCGAAATGTGGAGAGACTCACCTTTGTCAAGATGAATCAGGCGTGGATCGGTCAGGATTTCCACACACCAATGCCTTATGCATCAGATTAGATCAGCCATGACGCCTCCCCAAAACTTTGAGAAATGAGTCTGGATTCTAACTACCTGCCTCAGCCACTATTCAGATGCCGCCACCCGCCTGATGCCACACATCTGCTGCCAGTTGCTCCATCTGCCACCAACCATCTTTACCAGGGACTGATACTGCCACCCACCTCCACACTCTGTCATTGTGCCACTCTCTGACCTCATGCTGCTGCTGCTGATGCTGCTGCTGCTGTCACCTCCACACTCTGTCATTGTGCCACTCTGTGGCCTACCATGCTACTGCCACCTCCAGAATTTATCATTTTGCCACTCTCTGACCTCATGCTGCTGCTGCTGTTGATGCCGTCACCTCCACACTGTGTTATTGTGCCACTCTGTTGGCTCCTGATGTTGCTGCTACCTCTACACTCTGTCATACCTGAAGAAGCCGGCTTGGTGTGCTGGCGAAACGCGTCGCTTTTACTTTTTAAATAAACTAAGACACCATGATAGTGGTTAAATACCCAGGTGGTCTTAGGAATTCTTTTATTTCCCGAGCACTATTTCTCTCTATAAACCAATATAGTATCCTTTGTCCGTGGATCCTCGAAGCGGAGTGTATCCCCGTGTTTAGAGAGACTCATCTGGCTGCTGTTCAACGGGACACCTGAGATCTTATCGATCCTATACATGTTTTATATGTGTTGTACCATTCTGTACAACTCAATAGGGTGAGCGGCTTACATCGTAGCTTTCCTGGTTACTAATTTACTTCACTTGAGTGCGCTTCTCCTTTGTATTCTCTATAGCTTAAATATGATTAAAGGGGTTGTCTCACTACAAGGATTGCTTTTTATGTTAAAGATCTTGCAAAAATAAGTCACTTTACAATATGCGTACATTAACAGTGTCCTACCTATTCTGAGATATCCCCTCTTGTGTGGGCTGCATCAGCTCCTCAGGTCACTATAGCTACAGACCTGTTCAATCTCTCATGATAGGCTGCCAGCACTGGTTGCTATAGTTACAGACCTGGCTTGTACTGCAGCCTAGTAGAAGCCAGTAAACACGCCTCTGAATTCACAATGAAACCAAGAAAACAGGACAAAACAATGTAATGAGTGAGACAACCCCTTTAGCCCTTTTATCCCTCCAAAGAAAAAAAAATATTACTCTTCATTTTTCTCCTCCTCGCCTTCCAAAGGCCATAACGTTTTTATTTTTCCACCTACATAGCATGAGGGCTT